>MU158824.1:479021-548673 GCA_015888305.1 Antheraea pernyi
TGTGCGTTTCGGGTCGGCATTAAAATTAGAGAAAATGTACTCCGTGAGGCGGTGTACTTGATTCGTGCAAGAGTGTTCGGCACGAAATCCGAACTGCTCAGGTGATATTAATTTTAAATCTATAATCGAGGCCTGGAGGCGGTTCAGAAGGAGCCGCTCGTATAATTTACCTAATGTATCTAACAGGCTGATCGGGCGATAGCTATCGGGAAGCGTAGCTTTTTTGCCGGGCTTGCTGGATAATGTTAGTATAAAGAAAAAGTAGGTTAAAAACGGAACATTTATTCTGCAACTTCGGGAGTCCATTTTATGTTAAATAACCTTGAATGGTGTATCCTTACCAACCTGCTGCAATTTTCGGTGTCTCGGTTCATTGATCCAAAACGAAAGTGGCATAGACAAAGACGTGAGGAATAGGATAAATGCAGGATGGATGAAATGGCGAAAGGTGTCTGGGCTAGTTTGTGAATCACGAATGCCTTTGAAACTCAAGACGAAGGTATATAAAACTAGACTATGTTACACGGATCCGAGTGTTGGGCTACGAAACAGACGGATGAGAAAAGATTACACATGGCAGAAATGCGAAGGTTAAGATAGATGTGTGGTGCACCCAAAATTAATAAGATTAAGAATATATCAGAAAAAGTTTGAAAATATCACCAGTCACAGCGAAGTTGAGGAGTAATAGGTTATGTCTGAGGGACATCTTACTCCTATGACAAAGCAACGGATGGAGGCGACCCAAAACCATAGCGGCTTTGTTTCGTACTCTATCTATATGTGACTCGAAATTTAAATGTTTATCTAATGTAACACCGAGATATTTGACCTCGTCGGCCCAAGGTATATCGGTTCCGTATAGCCTGATGGGCTCGAGGTTATTATTACGTCGTAAAGGATCGAAGAGTATCGCGGCGCTCTTATCAGGATTAACTTCTATGCGCCATCGACGAAACCATTCACCGAGTGTGCAAACGGCCTTTTCAATGCGCTTCCTAAAAAAGTCCGACCGCAAGCTGGAAATGTAAATAACGGTATCGTCAGCATAACAACCTACCTCGACCCGTTTAAACCGAGGTAGGTCACTGATGAACAGATTGAAAAGCGAGGCCGCGAGTATGGAGCCCTGTGGCACTCCTGAGCGTATCGGGTGGGGCAGGGATAGTTCCCCATCCACTCTAAAACGGAAAGTCCTATCAGTGAGAAAATCGTAGATAATATGTATTAACTTATCGGGTAAGTGATATTTACATAATTTATGGACGAGCCCTCCATGCCAGACCTTATCGAAGGCTTTGGCGACATCGAAAAAAACTGCAATTGTGCGTTTCGGTTTACGTTTCGGGTCGGCATTAAAATTAGAGAAAATGTACTCCGTGAGGCGGTGTACTTGATTCGTGCAAGAGTGTTCGGCACGAAATCCGAACTGCTCAGGTGGTATTAATTTTAAATCTGTAATCGAGACCTGGAGGCGGTTCAGAAGGAGCCGCTCGTATAATTTACCTAATGTATCTAACAGGCTGATCGGGCGATAGCTATCGGGAAGCGTAGCTTTTTTGCCGGGCTTGTGTATGCCTATCACTACGGCCTTCTTCCAGGCGGCTGGAAAGTGGCCCTGGGACATGGCCGCATTGAAGATGCAGACCAATAGAGCTATGATATGGTCAGGAAGGAGTCTCAGCACCTCGTTCCTGATTCCATCCGGACCTGGGGACTTTCTTGTATCAGGCAACAGCCAAAGCCGAGGTGTGCCGCGCACCCTTGAGCTAGTTGTCAAAGTAAAATCGGCTGAGTGCCTTAAGCGCTCGCCTTAGTAGTCCGGTGAAGCTGTTAAGACCTTGCTTGGTCAATAGCGTAGTCAGTTCGAAAAAAAAAAAAAACATCAGTGGAGTCGCAAGTGCGTTACCAACCTGTCTTGGGGGAGAGGGGGAGAGGAGGTGGGCCTCCGGCGCTCTCACTGACCGAACGAAACGCAACAATGCAAGCACTGTTACTTCACGTCGATTTTCTGTGAGAGGGTGGTATTACCCCGGTCGAGCCGACCTATTTATGCTGGAACCATTAACAGCTTCAGCGTAACTCTACCACCTACTCTACCTGTTTACCATTTTATATCACATCGTTATTTAACAACATGAGATTGTTTTCAAACGCAAAAACCGACATAGTTTGAATATTGTATATAAATTTTACACATAACCTGGTATATATATGTTACATGAGGTTTTATTGTGAACCCAGTATTTTAGCAGTGATGCGTACAACAAACAGACATACAGATATAAAAATGGAAAAGATACAGACACGTTAAATTCACAAACTTATTATATTTTCGAAGTGTATTAAATCATACAGCATCTTAAATTTATTACACTCGATGGTAAGTCATATATTGAGAAAGTGCAGGGTGACATTGTGAAGCATCGTTACAAATGATATTTTTGAGTAATTTCGAATGATTTGCAGGAGAGAAAATGACTGAAATATGTTTCGAATGGGTAGTAGTGTTTTACCACAACAAGGGCCTTTAAGGCCTAAATTAGATAAATCAATTTTGACTTTCATTTAATCTGCCTCTGATACTAATCATTTTATGTGAGGTGGGTAGTACTAGATTTGAACAAAAAATGTCGAGGCACTTATAAGGACCGCCAGCAGAAGTGATAACTCAAAACTATGGAATAACTGTTTTCTTTTTTGAAACTTTAAATCAATTATAATATAAATTGCTTAAATTTCATAATTATAAAATTGAAATTATTATCATTAGCCTGGTTTTCACATCTATTGACACTCCGAGCAATAATGATATACATATTTATATATTTTATTAATTGATCAAACATATGATCGATTGTACGATTAAAAAAATTCTTTAATACCAAATATCAATACCACATATACACAGGCCGTTATATTAATCGTCGCTAGCCTGGCGCAACACGCGTCATGAGCATGTCAAAGTTATCGGTCACGTGACGCCATAAGTTTTCCTCCTACCAAAAACCCAAGGCGGCTAAAGGAGTCTTCTCATCAAAAATACAAAATGTCGTTACCGTGTTTACGGTACGCTAGTCACTAAGCACCGGGATAATTGCGAAACCTCCCTACAGGAAACGTGACTCATTTCATACACTCATAGGTATTCCCAACGTTGTTTTATGTTTCGTAGGGTGGTCATATGGTTGTCAATAATATATTCCTGATTATTAAGTTGCCCAAAGTGTATTTTTTGAAGTTATACTTCTTTTCGCGCTTGAGAAAAATGAAGAAATTATTTTAACATTACAGTATAGTATTGTAGAATACAAATATATAGAAAATTAATTTTAAAGCCTTTTAAAGATAATTCGATTTTTTTATTATTATTAAACTATATAAACTTTTATACTATACACTTAATTTTTTAAGCCCCTTAAATACACACTTACGTTTATTGTTACAAGTTACTAAAAAGTTCAAATTCAAAAGTATTGTCTAGTTTTGTGTTGGTCATAATAATGAAAATTTATTAGTGGCATTGTTACAAAAAGTTTTTACAGCTATCTGTGGTAGTTTTAAAAATGTAAAATTGGGACGTAGGAAACGAGATATAATGCCCGGTAATAAAAGTTAACATATTATTTATCTTATAATAAAAGAAACTAGTTCAATTTTGTTATTTTCATAAAAAAATATAATGTCAAAATTATATAACGTCATGTTCTTCTTAATTCAGGGTGCGATGCCAGAGAGCCTCCACGTGGCGCACCCTGGGCAACGTCGACCGTTTTTCGGTCGGCGGCTGATCTCTGGTAGGGGGAGAGCGCCTTGTCTAGCACTCCTCTGAATAGCAGAGGAGGCGGATGATGGGGCACTGGCGGGTCTGGCGTGCACTCGCACTGCCGTCGGATGGGTAGGTAAGGCACTTTGCCTTATCTCCCACCGCCGATCTCGTAATCCCATTTGGAGTGTCGTGGTCATGTCTCGCTAATCCCCGCCTCATCCTTACTACTTACAGCTTTTAAAATATTTGTATAATTTTTTTCCATTTTTATTCCCACGAGTATGGGGGAAAAGACGGTCCATCCAGGCAGTGCCCCCTGTACCTGGGTAAGCCTAGCGTAACCCGTCGAGAGAGTCGGCCGGTTCTTCTATAAAAAATACCCTAATCCTAAGCGGCGGCGCACCGCGAGATGATGCATGGCTGATGGGAGATCAGTCTCCAGTGCGACCCCCGTCAGAGAACCGGCCGACTCTCTCGACGGGTTACGCTAGGCTTACCCAGGTACAGGGGGCACTGCCTGGATGGACCGTCTTTTCCCCCATACTCGTGGGAATAAAAATGGAAAAAAATTATACAAATATTTTAAAAGCTGTAAGTAGTAAGGATGAGGCGGGGATTACCACCCGTTCGGCGACCAAAGCATTGGAGGTGGAGGCGGCAAGGCAGGAGCAAAAAGGGATAACAAAAAAACGCGTGAGTGCGGCGATGGACTCCGACACGGAGGTGGAGGAGCGGGTATCTCCCAAAGTGAGCACCTCTCGCAGGGGGACTACAAGGCGAGTCAGCCGCAATGTGGGCGTTCGCGGAGTTATGGGGGAGGCCGACGGGTCGTTTGACCGGGCCTTGGCCGGCAACCTAAGTGCGGCGGAGTCGGAGGCTTCCGACACCGGCTCAGTTTTGGCCTCGGCAGGCGGATCCAAGTCCGGCTCCAAGGCCGGCTCCAAGGCCGGCTCCAAGGCCGGCTCCAAGGCCGGCTCCAAGGCCGGCTCCAAGGCCGGCTCCAAGGCCGGCTCCAAGGCCGGCTCCAAGGCCGGCTCCAAGGCCGGCTCCAAGGCCGGCTCCAAGGCCGGCTCCAAGGCCGGCTCCAAGGCCGGCTCCAAGGCCGGCTCCAAGGCCGGCTCCAAGGCCGGCTCCAAGGCCGGCTCCAAGGCCGGCTCCAAGGCCGGCTCCAAGGCCGGCTCCAAGGCCGGCTCCAAGGCCGGCTCCAAGGCCGGCTCCAAGGCCGGCTCCAAGGCCGGCTCCAAGGCCGGCTCCAAGGCCGGCTCCAAGGCCGGCTCCAAGGCCGGCTCCAAGGCCGGCTCCAAGGCCGGCTCCAAGGCCGGCTCCAAGGCCGGCTCCAAGGCCGGCTCCAAGGCCGGCTCCAAGGCCGGCTCCAAGGCCGGCTCCAAGGCCGGCTCCAAGGCCGGCTCCAAGGCCGGCTCCAAGGCCGGCTCCAAGGCCGGCTCCAAGGCCGGCTCCAAGGCCGGCTCCAAGGCCGGCTCCAAGGCCGGCTCCAAGGCCGGCTCCAAGGCCGGCTCCAAGGCCGGCTCCAAGGCCGGCTCCAAGGCCGGCTCCAAGGCCGGCTCCAAGGCCGGCTCCAAGGCCGGCTCCAAGGCCGGCTCCAAGGCCGGCTCCAAGGCCGGCTCCAAGGCCGGCTCCAAGGCCGGCTCCAAGGCCGGCTCCAAGGCCGGCTCCAAGGCCGGCTCCAAGGCCGGCTCCAAGGCCGGCTCCAAGGCCGGCTCCAAGGCCGGCTCCAAGGCCGGCTCCAAGGCCGGCTCCAAGGCCGGCTCCAAGGCCGGCTCCAAGGCCGGCTCCAAGGCCGGCTCCAAGGCCGGCTCCAAGGCCGGCTCCAAGGCCGGCTCCAAGGCCGGCTCCAAGGCCGGCTCCAAGGCCGGCTCCAAGGCCGGCTCCAAGGCCGGCTCCAAGGCCGGCTCCAAGGCCGGCTCCAAGGCCGGCTCCAAGGCCGGCTCCAAGGCCGGCTCCAAGGCCGGCTCCAAGGCCGGCTCCAAGGCCGGCTCCAAGGCCGGCTCCAAGGCCGGCTCCAAGGCCGGCTCCAAGGCCGGCTCCAAGGCCGGCTCCAAGGCCGGCTCCAAGGCCGGCTCCAAGGCCGGCTCCAAGGCCGGCTCCAAGGCCGGCTCCAAGGCCGGCTCCAAGGCCGGCTCCAAGGCCGGCTCCAAGGCCGGCTCCAAGGCCGGCTCCAAGGCCGGCTCCAAGGCCGGCTCCAAGGCCGGCTCCAAGGCCGGCTCCAAGGCCGGCTCCAAGGCCGGCTCCAAGGCCGGCTCCAAGGCCGGCTCCAAGGCCGGCTCCAAGGCCGGCTCCAAGGCCGGCTCCAAGGCCGGCTCCAAGGCCGGCTCCAAGGCCGGCTCCAAGGCCGGCTCCAAGGCCGGCTCCAAGGCCGGCTCCAAGGCCGGCTCCAAGGCCGGCTCCAAGGCCGGCTCCAAGGCCGGCTCCAAGGCCGGCTCCAAGGCCGGCTCCAAGGCCGGCTCCAAGGCCGGCTCCAAGGCCGGCTCCAAGGCCGGCTCCAAGGCCGGCTCCAAGGCCGGCTCCAAGGCCGGCTCCAAGGCCGGCTCCAAGGCCGGCTCCAAGGCCGGCTCCAAGGCCGGCTCCAAGGCCGGCTCCAAGGCCGGCTCCAAGGCCGGCTCCAAGGCCGGCTCCAAGGCCGGCTCCAAGGCCGGCTCCAAGGCCGGCTCCAAGGCCGGCTCCAAGGCCGGCTCCAAGGCCGGCTCCAAGGCCGGCTCCAAGGCCGGCTCCAAGGCCGGCTCCAAGGCCGGCTCCAAGGCCGGCTCCAAGGCCGGCTCCAAGGCCGGCTCCAAGGCCGGCTCCAAGGCCGGCTCCAAGGCCGGCTCCAAGGCCGGCTCCAAGGCCGGCTCCAAGGCCGGCTCCAAGGCCGGCTCCAAGGCCGGCTCCAAGGCCGGCTCCAAGGCCGGCTCCAAGGCCGGCTCCAAGGCCGGCTCCAAGGCCGGCTCCAAGGCCGGCTCCAAGGCCGGCTCCAAGGCCGGCTCCAAGGCCGGCTCCAAGGCCGGCTCCAAGGCCGGCTCCAAGGCCGGCTCCAAGGCCGGCTCCAAGGCCGGCTCCAAGGCCGGCTCCAAGGCCGGCTCCAAGGCCGGCTCCAAGGCCGGCTCCAAGGCCGGCTCCAAGGCCGGCTCCAAGGCCGGCTCCAAGGCCGGCTCCAAGGCCGGCTCCAAGGCCGGCTCCAAGGCCGGCTCCAAGGCCGGCTCCAAGGCCGGCTCCAAGGCCGGCTCCAAGGCCGGCTCCAAGGCCGGCTCCAAGGCCGGCTCCAAGGCCGGCTCCAAGGCCGGCTCCAAGGCCGGCTCCAAGGCCGGCTCCAAGGCCGGCTCCAAGGCCGGCTCCAAGGCCGGCTCCAAGGCCGGCTCCAAGGCCGGCTCCAAGGCCGGCTCCAAGGCCGGCTCCAAGGCCGGCTCCAAGGCCGGCTCCAAGGCCGGCTCCAAGGCCGGCTCCAAGGCCGGCTCCAAGGCCGGCTCCAAGGCCGGCTCCAAGGCCGGCTCCAAGGCCGGCTCCAAGGCCGGCTCCAAGGCCGGCTCCAAGGCCGGCTCCAAGGCCGGCTCCAAGGCCGGCTCCAAGGCCGGCTCCAAGGCCGGCTCCAAGGCCGGCTCCAAGGCCGGCTCCAAGGCCGGCTCCAAGGCCGGCTCCAAGGCCGGCTCCAAGGCCGGCTCCAAGGCCGGCTCCAAGGCCGGCTCCAAGGCCGGCTCCAAGGCCGGCTCCAAGGCCGGCTCCAAGGCCGGCTCCAAGGCCGGCTCCAAGGCCGGCTCCAAGGCCGGCTCCAAGGCCGGCTCCAAGGCCGGCTCCAAGGCCGGCTCCAAGGCCGGCTCCAAGGCCGGCTCCAAGGCCGGCTCCAAGGCCGGCTCCAAGGCCGGCTCCAAGGCCGGCTCCAAGGCCGGCTCCAAGGCCGGCTCCAAGGCCGGCTCCAAGGCCGGCTCCAAGGCCGGCTCCAAGGCCGGCTCCAAGGCCGGCTCCAAGGCCGGCTCCAAGGCCGGCTCCAAGGCCGGCTCCAAGGCCGGCTCCAAGGCCGGCTCCAAGGCCGGCTCCAAGGCCGGCTCCAAGGCCGGCTCCAAGGCCGGCTCCAAGGCCGGCTCCAAGGCCGGCTCCAAGGCCGGCTCCAAGGCCGGCTCCAAGGCCGGCTCCAAGGCCGGCTCCAAGGCCGGCTCCAAGGCCGGCTCCAAGGCCGGCTCCAAGGCCGGCTCCAAGGCCGGCTCCAAGGCCGGCTCCAAGGCCGGCTCCAAGTATCCATAAGGGATTTCCCCACGTAAAAAAAAAAAAAAAAAAAAATGTTCTTCTTAATTCTAAAAATAGTGAAACAACGCTGTTTAATCTGTAGCCATGTTTATAGTCGCTATTACCAATACAGTATAGATATCATTGTACTATATTTTTGTGATTTATCTACAGTTCAAGAGAGTAACTTTTGGAGTATTTCCCAATTTATTTCATAGTAAAATATACCATAATGATGCTTAAACTAATGCTAATGAGTCTTAAATTTGTTATTACCCAACATATTTACCAGTGACTTATTATTTCGTTTTTAAATTTTAACTAATATACGTATAATTAAAAAAAAATCTACAACCCTAATTGTATAGCCTATCTCCCCCATCAGTGTATGGCATAATTTGTTTTACTGTAATTATACAGCACTCGCAAACTTTAACAACAGCATTAAATCTAGAACACATTGAAAATTAACAAATGAGTAAAGATATAATTACTTTACTGTTGTTTATCCGTTATTAACAAGAATAACAGTCGGTTAGTGTTATTTGCAAGTAAGTAAGCATATACCACTATCGTTAGGTATGAAAGGGAGAGCACTACACGTGCACTCAAAGAGTACTGTCAACGAATATTCATTTTATTGTCTTCTTATTATTATAAGTTACGGTATAGCGAATTATCCAACATCAGAATAACTGACGATTTTTAATAACAATTGTTAGATATAAAATAATAAATCCGTATAATCAAGTGCTGACCCTTTATTGTCACATATTATAAGGTGTATTTTTGTATGCAAAAACATCAAAGCAACTTCCGAATCCTAACTAACATGGTAAATGCGAATGTCTGTATGATTGTTACGCTTTACTTACACAACCAACCATTATGAAATTTTCTATACACGTTGTCAGTGTTACCCAAAAGCACATAGGATACCTTTAATCCACAAAAATATACTGTTTTCGTAAAACATATTAAATCTACATGAACGCGAGCGAAGCCGTGGATAAAAGCTACTTTTTGAAGTGATAACTTCGTTTGGCGCGTTGAACGGTAGTTTTCTGGCAGGATACATTTATAATTTCGCGTCATGACATCCTAGTAAGCGTGACGTGATTTGCGCGGCTCTCAGTATATAGTGTCTTATCTATGTGTGCGGCTTGCGGCAGACTACCAACACCGGCCTGAGTAGGTACATCTAATATTTTGTATCGAGATTGTGCAACTCATCATACGTTTGATGAATTAATAAACTGTATATAAGAGTATATACTTATTATTCGAAGTCCCGTAGTAGTCCGGTGAAGCTGTAAAGACCTTGCAAGGTCAATAGCATAGTCAGTTCGAGAAAAAAAAATCGAATTGCCAATAGATGTGAAATAAATGAGAGAGAGACGAACTTCTTAGCATTCCATGGATTCACCGTGCGGGTGCCGGATCCATCGTGTGGCCGAGGTAGAAACTCAGAGCAGTTCCCAGGACTTGCGACCCAGGTGTAGGTTTAAGGAGGCCTCCTATGAGATGCGCATCAACGCTCACCGTCACTGCTCGAGTTTCCCGCCCTGCCTAGCCAAATTTGGTAGGAACCTGTTAGTGCAGCCTTTGATACTCGTTCTAAAATAGAACTTACTGCAGTTCTCGACAGGCCAAGGTCCTTCAGAAGGTTATAGAGAGATTTTGCTGGTATACCTCTCGCTCCTACTTCTACCGCGTACAAATTATGAAATTTTAATTAATTCAGACTATATAATTTAAACATTCAAAAGAGAACACAGATTAAATTCCATTTGTAAGGTTCTGTTTTTAAATTCATTGTTTTCTTAAAGATTATTGGTTGTATGGATGAGGGCTTAGGAAAGCATTTAATAATTATACACTCACAATATAAACTACGAATGACAGATCCCGTAGCTCATGACAATGCAAAAACTGAAGTCGTTCCAGTTGATATTTTCTAATATATATTATAACGGGCAGTGAGAGTAAAAATGTTACTAGCACGTAAGCATGAGAATGGAGTTCCTACAAGGGTGACGTGTTCTTTTTGAACAAGCCCTCAATAAAAATAAAGAGAATTAAAACAAATGAGTTGTTTTCTAGGAATAAGCAGAATGTAAGTAATATGTTAAGGAAAGTGAAGCAGCGGGTAAAAGCTAGTATTCAGATAGCTAGTAGTAAAATAAAATCATTTCCACGTTAGTAACATAATAGCGTAGGAACAGCGTAATTTCGCCATTGCACTTGACAGGTTTATTGTGATTTATGGATAGTTTTCCCTTCCCCCATGTGGTGTTCAGTCCATAAGGGAAATACATTGGCGTTTTATACGCATTTACGCTTACAAATTGGTCGTTTGTTTTCCATGACAACCGATTATATTACCTCTCTGTAGATATTTGTTTTTTTATTTAGGTAAAAAGGTAAATTGGATGATACATTCTGAAGTAAAAAAATACAATCTTTATATATAAATTTCTTCTGTACGTGTGTATGTCACTGACCGGACCGATTTTGATGAAATTTTGTGTGCGTGTTCGAGTGGATCCGAGAATGGTTTAGATTCACAGTTGTACTCGGTAGGGGGCGCTGCAGTTGAATTTTATATCGAGGCAGGATAATGTAACCATATAACATCAGTTTTTTTATATCATTGGAGGCAAACGAACAGGTTGGTCACATGATGTTAAGTGATCACCACCGTCCTTAAACTTTTGCAACACCAGGGGAATCGCAAGTGCGTTGCCTGCCTGTGTTTGGGGGGAGTGGGAAGGGGGAGGTAGAGAGGAGAGGGGAGGGGAGGTGGATGCCCGGCGCTCTCACTGACCGTAAGAAATGCAACAATGCAAGTACTGTTACTTCACGTCGGTGTTCTGTGAGAGAGTGGTACTTTTCGGGTGTAAGGGGTGTCGAATAACATCATAAGACTTGAGTCACCCAAGCCAACCTCACCTGCCCGTGGTGCACCCTGCTGAATAACGAACGAGGCAATGGCGAAAGCGGGGTGGTAGGGTTCTACAGCCTGACTGGGTCGCAACCACCATGTATATGGCGAAAAAGCCCGTCATAGTGATTCGCTTCTGCGGGTCGCGTTTCGGAATCAGCCTGTGCATATCCAGCTTTTGCAGGCCGGCATGACAGCGGCGACCGGCGATGGATAGTGTGTCACTCGGTGGTCGTCATTTTTTTTTTATTGCACTGTGCTTCTTACCATTAGGCGTAGTGCAGTCATTTTGCCGTGCTACTATAAAAAAAAACTACCCCGGGGGAGCCGAACATTCATGGTGAAACCAGCTTCAACGTGGCTCTACCACAGTGGCGTAGCGTGCCTTGTCGGGGCCCCGTATAAAAATTTTTTTGGAGGCCCTTACATGGAGGTAAAGATTGTTCACAAAAGAAAAAAAATATTGTGAGAAGAAATTTTTATTTATCACATAATTTACCCATTTTACAAATAAAAATCGAATAGTAAGTAAAACGGGGAAGTCCCGCAGCCCGCCATAACGATGTAGAGTGTTGCCAACTTTTGAACGCACGCTTAAGGCGGGAAAAAAAGGAATTGCTTTATAGAATTTTGTCATTTGTAAAATAAAATAAATTAGAAAGTTTTTATTCTTTTTCCTTACACACTTTGGGGCCCCCTGTGGCCCGGGGGCCCCGTATAATTGATACGGCAAATACGGCGGTAGCTACGCCCCTGCTCTACCACCTGCAGATGATCCGCCTAGCGGTTTGCTGCCCTTTGGCATGTTAAAAATCCAACACCATCCGACACACTACGTGGAAAGTTTTTTTTCTCATCTGGTAATATTAAGTTAAATGACAACGTGGTCCAAAGTGGTAAACAAGTTGAATCTAGAGTAGCTGGGTCTCTAGTGCTCAATACACCAACAGGTGCTAGGCGACAGACTTTCACCTTGAGGGTGGTAGCTAGGCAGGCGGACTTAGAAAAAGCCATACCACTATACTATTGGCTTCAGCACGACGTTTTCCTTCACCGAACGATCCAACACAGTTGCTAGGTTTTGAACCTACGCCCATCGTATCCGAATACGCTATCAATTAAGCCATCATCGCTTTAAATTTGCACACGTAGGTGTTTTTCTTGGGAGAGTTTTGTATGATAATTATTTTCACTTAACTCAACACTAGGTTGTGTTGGAGCGAATCAACTTTTATAACATTCAAACAGCCATCATTAAAATCGGTATGCGTAGATAATAAGCACGATGAACACAACAAATTACAAATGCATGAAAAGCCGTCAGTTTAACTAGTTTTACGTACGTTATTATCTAAAACATTGTCCTAAAACACTTATCACTCGCAAATTAGGGTCAGAAATGCAACCAATTCGATAGTTTTATCTGTTAGAAACATATGTTCATCCAGTTTGATGGGCTGTCAGACCTTATCGTAGCTTTGTGAATCAAAATATGTATTTGTAAATATATAATGATATAATATAAAAATAATAATAAATCTGTAGGTTTGTATGTATAGTTAATTTTTTTCCCGAAAATTTATTGTAGATGTCTGTGATGATTATGAAAAACCACGATTATTACTTCAAAACATTGTCTGTATGCGTGTTCAAAACTCAAAACTGGTTTGAGTTTTATGAAAATTTATACACGGGAAGCTCCATACCATTCGTCAATTGAATGGGTACATGAATCGTCAAAAATACTTTTAGAAATGGTAAAAAAAAAAAATTCGTATGTTTTTTTCTTTAAATTTCAACCTATTTAATGAAATGTTATAAAAAACAAGAAAGTCATTTAATTAAAATTACTATTGACTTTTAGTTAAAAAAAACAAATATCCGAATTTTATGACATTTTTGACACGGCAATTTTTCACTTTTCATCTAATCAATAGAATTTTCTTCTTAACTTGAACTCTTACCTCTTAATACATTTTTATACTCAACCGATTTTAATCATTTTTTTTCGGTAATTATTTAGCTCTGGAGCCTATAATATTATCGTATAAAAACATCTTAGTCTATAAAAGTAATATTCAGTATCACTAAAAATTAAACGGTAATATTAAAGTTTGCAAAATATGTAGGTACAAGGGTTATTAGTGTACGTCCAGAGTGGACGCTATAATCGCGCGTCGAGCGTAGCGTCGCGTGCGCTGCGTTCAGCGTCCAAGAACGACGTTCGCGGGCCCTCAGGACACTCATGTATTTATTAGCATATGTTTGAAACAAACGCTGGACGCGACGCCACGCTCGACGCTCGATTGTAGCATCCACTCTGGTCGTACACTTACAGTGGCTAAGTAATAGATCGATTATAGCTCAATGGTTGACTTGTTCGGACACCGCGACGATAGACCTAAGTTCGAATCCTTGTGAATGAGCCTGAATTTCAGTGGAGAAAATATCCTGATGGCACAATGGTAGAGCCATTTCTAAGCTCGCATATTCATTATCACATTCAAGCTGAAAATTCATCTCCAAGCCCTTGTTTTCTGGCAGCTAGATTTAAGAGTTAAGCCCCCTGTAGATTTACCGTGTTTACAATCTTAGACCACGTCGTTTCTTAACAATATATGATTATGGTCGAATGCTAAATCCTGTACAGTATAAAAAAAACGATAAAGATACAATAAAACAGAAGGTAAAGGTAGTAGAGCCACGCTGTGGCTATTACTAGTTTCAGCACGAATGGGTCGGCTCGCCCGGAGTAGTACCACCCTCTCACAGAACACCGACGTGAAATAACAGTGCTTGCATTGTTGCGTTTCGCTCGGTCAGTGAGAGCGCCGGAGGCCCACCTCCTTTCCCTTCCCTTTTCTCCTTTTCCTACCCCTCCCTATACACAGGCTGGCAACGCACTTGCGACTCCCCTGGTATTGTTAGTGCCTATGGACGGTGGTGATCAATTACCATCAGGTCACCCACCTTGTTGTTTGCCTCCTTTTGACATAAAAAAAAACATAGTACAGGCGGCAATTGATCAGCAAAAACCTGTAGTTCACAAGACAGAACGAAACTATTTCCGTGAGTACAAAGTCGCGAGTATAAACTGGTTTAAATATTATTTTAGGAGTTTCTAATTGTGTCAGAGAATTTAATCTTTTGACCTCCTTTGTTTGTGTATTATTTAATGTAATTATAAATATTACTAGCAATCGCCTGCGGCGTTGTTCGCTTGAATAGCAATATAAAACTGAATAACTACAGCCTACCGCTACCTAATGGCCAGTATCAAAACGATTAGATATGCTAGATTTAATTTCAAAGTATTGAAATTTAACGATCTCAGATATTCCAAGATATATTTTTAGGTAACACTAGCAGCCACTTGCGACTTTGTCTGCATCTGTGTTTTTACAAATGATGTTATAGTACCAATTGATGCAGTGCACGCTGAGATACGTCTCAGATAAGCGGATTTTTCCAAAATTACTTTATATTTGATTTAACCCTTAAATGCATGATTTATAAATTTTTACCGAAATAATTATAGTGTATCTATAATTCTTTTAAGGTAAAAGTGAAGTTTACTGAAATGATAAACCATGCAGGAGAAAGAGTTTGTCAATTTAAATGTCATATTTAAAAGTAAGGATAAAATATTCTCTATGCTTAGCTTAGCTCTATACTTTATTTATAAGTTATAGACGGTGTTACATTTTTAAGACATAATGCATTTAAGGGTTAAGAAGGAGTAACTTTCCGGATATCTAACATTACAAATTATAGTTGTACTGTTGATAATTGAACTGTTTTTAATTACTAATGTTACAAAGAAACGACCAATCTATTTCAGGCGAAAGTGCAAAGTAACGTCCATTATAAAATTAAAAATTACTTGAATCATACCGTTTTATTTTGGGCAATTTAAACAATATCTCTTTAATCATAGTCCTTGCACTTGTCGGTGTGTTCCGACAGCTGCATTTGAGAGCTAGTCCATCAAGGTATAGCATGTTGACCATTTTTTTAAAAATATATTGTAATAGGCAAACGAACAGGTGGGTCACCTGATGTTAAGTGATCACCAACCTCCATAGACACATGCGACACCAGAGGAGTCGCAGGTGCGTTGCCAGCCAGTGTTTGGTGGAGGGGGGACGGGGAGGGAGGAGGATAGAGATGACGGGGAAGGGGGAAGGGAAGTGGTTCTCCAGCGCTCTCACTGACCGAACGAAACGCAACAACGCAAGCACTGTTACTTCACGTCGGTTTTCTATGAGAGGGTGGTACTACTCCGGGCAGGCCGACCCATTCATGCTGAAACCAGTAATAGCTTCAACGTGGCTCTACCACCTACAAATTTTTTGGACCACATCGTTATTTAATATCAGCTAAGATTGTGGCCGTGAAAACCAGTAAAGTATAAAAAAAAATCCACAAAAATAGTTCTAAACACTATTGTATTGACTTTACGGTTTATTTTATCATTTGTATTATTTAATACTAAATCTATATTACATAAAGTAATTGTATCGAATTGTCCATTTAAGTGCAGCGAGTATTTCACACGAGAATCGAACTCACATCCTTATTTTACTAATAGTACGTAATAGGGCCCTACAGAATGTTGTTGTTGGGCAATCTCTATTGCTATGACCTACTTTTAGGACCTTCGCTTGAAGGGACTCTATTCGGATGTTGCAACAGTCAAGTAATAAAATTATAGAAACGTTTGCACCGTGTCAAAATTATTGGCATGATCGTTTTGTGAATTGAATAGTGAAGATTCGAATCTCGTAATAACGTGGTCGTCGATTTTCTGTTACTATTATACATTTGTTAGTAATAACAGATATATCCGTAATAAAGTACTGTAGTAGCTTCGGCTCACTACTAGAAGATTCTAGAATTCTAGACTAACACGAACAGCGTAATAATAATACTCGGAATGCGTAAAATAGACTGTTTATTTAAATGATCATAAAATGTATTTATAGAGACACGCGACATTTCATTTATTTGTTCAATTGTTTGAACGACATTCTATTTACAATATTTACAAAAGTTTCAGCCAGTCTGCCAAAGAGGATGACATACTCGGTAGCTACAGTACAGTACCCGGCTTTTGATTTGGCACGTCGCGAAGTAGAGTGAGAGGTCCGTCTAAGATCGGCTTGTCTCGGTTTTGTAAGGCGCGTTCTCTATCGCACAGCGCAATTACAGCAATAGACAAAGATACGAATACGAATAAAGAAGGCTCTACGTATTCCAAGTTAACAATCTCTCTCTTCTCGTCAATTTTATAGTGTTATTTTACATTAGTTGTTGTTATAAACTGTTGTCAATTATTCTGCTATTATGTAATTTGATATTTTGTACTATATTGGTATTTGGAAAAATGATTTATTAATGAAATGAATAATCGTTGTTCGTGTCGTGACTTCTCATTATCGATAATAATAATGAGTAGTGGATAATTGACAGCAGAATATTTTAGCGTGCGACTAAATATAGTCTCCCTTATTTTATTATAATTGATTATTTCTGGCAGCCATTTTAAAGTCATTGGTAAGAATAATCAAGTCATCGGGGAATAATTGTATCTTCTTAGTGAACATTCGTTTAAGATTAATGTTGAATTAAATGAATAGTGTTATCGATATCTTCAATAATTAGTTATTAATTGGATGAGAACAACGCCATATGTTGCTCGTTGTTCTAATAGTAAGGAATTCTATTTTATACTTACTATCCTTAAGCTTAAAATCTCTCGTCAATATTCTTTTTGCCCGATACGATATACATATACGAGTTATTGAGGTTTATACTTTGGTACACATATATATTTCACTAATTCATATATGTATGAATATGTAACTTAGGCTAGTAAAGTCAGCTTCGCCTAACCGTAACCTAGGCAAGGCAGCCCAAGCCGAGGTGCAAGGTAGTAGTCCGGTGAAGCTGTTAAGACCTTGCTTGGTCAATAGCGTAGTCAGTTCGAAAAAAAAAAAAACCGAGGTGCAAGGTGTACCCTTTTGTTAGTTGTCAAAATGAAATCGGCTGAGTGCCTTAAGCGCTCGCCTTAGTAGCTCGGTGAAGCTGCTAAGGGGTTGATAAGGTAATAGCGTAGTCAGTTCGAGGATAAAAATCGTTAATATTCTTTCAGCGAATTCCGGTAATAACTTCCCTTATAATTTTTGTGCGCACCGTTATTCGACGCAGCGTTTTTTTAGCACATGTGTGTGTTAAGCCTTAGGTATCTATACTATCTATACTAATATAATAATATTATAAAGAGGTAAAGTTTGTGACGTTGTGAGTTTGTGATGTTGTGGCGTAGTAAGCCGTAATCTCATGAACTACTGCTCCGATTCGAATAATTCTTTCAGTGTTATATAGCTCTTTCATCGAGAATGATTACAGTTATATCATCACGCTAAGGGCAATAGGAGCTGAGCAACAATGAAAAATGTTTTAAAATCGAGGCTTTTTTCCTTTTGAGAGCTTATCTATAATCTATACTAATATTATAAAGAGGTAAAGTTTGTGGGGTTGTAGGGTGTAATATCTGGGGAGTTGGAGAAATATGGTCGAACGAAAACGTTTCTTATGAACGCTGCCTTAATTATGAGATATATATGATTGAGTTCTAGAGAAAAGTTGTAGCTTGGTAATGCCTATTACCGCCCAACGAAGTGGGCACGGGTCGACTAGTCATTAATACCTATACAGTTTGAATTTACTAACAAAAGATTATTTGTCGCAGATGTCGATTAAATCTATTAAATTAAACAAGACTCAAGCCTTTTATTAATTAATAAGACTTTTATTTTTATATCAATTAAAATAGATAAATAATTATAAATAAAACCACGAAATATTAACAATATGTTTATGGCACTTAATCTCATAAACAATGGAATGTATACAGTCAAAATAGTTCCTTATTAACTAAAACAATAATACGATTTTTAAGTACGATTTTTTTTTTAATATCGTTTACTAATTCCAATTTCCAATACCGGTATTGTTATACATAGAAGAGTCTATAGTATATAAAGAGATAGAAATACGAAGATCCATAATTAAAATTCACAGGTTTAATACATAATCCGTTTGATGACAAATTATTATTTCATATGACAAATGCGTACAATATAAAGTATTCCGTGAATATATTACAGTATTATTCAACGGTCGATTAGAAACTTTTTTTAAAACAGTCCTCGCCAAACTTTTTAACCTTCCTGTATAAAGTTGCGCAGAATATAAATATATATTATTGTATATGCATAGCGTCGAGATAATGTAACGATAGATAAATGTTAATTATAGATTTCTATTATAATATTTCATTTTGTACTAAATTGTTGACTATATTCGACGCAAGCTCGAACTTAGGCTATGTTTACATGACAAGCGTTTAACGCGCGCAAAAGTTTTTGTATAGTGTTCATATGGTGCTCGCTTGTGTTGAACGTGCATTGCCGCGGCCGCCCTGGTTCAGTTTCTTATAAATTTGTCCGTTATCCGCGTCAAAAGCACGCCAACACGTGAACAGTAACATAGAACACCAATGATCTCAAAGCGCGTGTTGACGCTCGCTGACAATTTACTGTCGAGCGTTAACGCAGCGTTCAACCACAGTATAACTATGAGAGACAGTACTGATACTACCTAGAAACGCTCGAAAACTGCACACTCATACAAGTATGCGCATCGACGAGAGATTTTTAAAGTTTCTCTATGGACAGCACCGCGAAAACCCCTTAGGGGTCTCGTCGATGCGCATGTTAGTGTGAGTATGCCGGTACGAGCGTTTTTAAGTAGTTTCCGTACTGTCTCTTATATTTATACTGTGGTTCAACGCTCACTTTATTAAAACGGACATTAGCATGTGGACGGCCTGAAAAATATGTATGTAGTTGTAAACGCGCGTTATCAAAACGCGCGTCAAGCGCTTGTCATGTGAACATAACCTTACGGTATTCAGAGCGACCAAATAGATTGACGAGCGAGTTCCGATCGCATCGTCGACTCGAGCGGTTGTCCGTTTTGCTGCGCGCGCTAAGTTCGATTTTAATACTCGTGATTTAGTGACGTCAGTTATTGTGTTGTTTTGTTCCGGCACACCTGCGGTGCACCTGCGTTTTTTTCCTGGAACTGAGTGAGACCTTTCCTTTGTATTTATTTATTGCTTTATCTATTTCTTGGTATATTTTTTGGTATTTATTTACTCATTTATTTATCTATTTATTTACGTATTTCTTTAATTCTTCAGTGATTTATTTTTAAATTTATTTACTTTTTATTGTTTGTTTATTTAAGTAGTCTTATGTTATTTTTCCCCTGTCTCGCTCAGGTACTTATTTGCGTTGTTTTCCTATTTTGTTTAGTTTTAAACAGCTCCCTTTGATCCGGACTCGGGATAGTCCGTTAAATTCATTAAGGCGCGCCCCCCTGCCCCTCTGGCAGGGAGGTTTCACATGTCTTCCCCCGCCCCACTCCCCTCCTCAGGCCCCGGTATGGCCGCTGAACAAGAGATCAGTCTCTTAGAGACTGAGCTCATTAGCCTCCGCGGCTTCATAGCCGCTATCTGTCCTCGTCTCGTAGACGATTACGATGCGTACGCTGCAAAGCGTCGCACCGAGCTCCCTCATTCCTCGAAGCCCGCTCCCTCGATCTATGCCAAGATCGAGGCTTCCAACAACTTCCCAATCCCAGACGATCGCGATAGCGATGACTCCGACTCCGACTCCGGCTCCGACATGGAGCAAGACCCTCCTGCTCAGCAGGATCCCCCTGCCGAGCAAGCCCCTCAGGCTGAGCAAGCCCCTGCTGCGGACGATGGCTTCACCACCGTCACGCACCGCAAACCGCGCAAGAAGCGCTCGAACTCCTCTTCCGATCCGGAGGACAAATTGCCCTCTAAAAAGATCGCAAACGTCGATGGCGCGAAAGTGCCAAAGGCGACACCAGCGCCCTCTAGACCCGACTCGCCCGTGGCTGCGGGTTCCGCAGTTTCGGGCAAGAAGCCCCGCCCACCGCCCCCCGTTACGATCCAAGACAAAGCGTCTTGGGTTGAGATTTCTAGCCTGCTGGAAACGGCAGGTATCCCTTACACCTCCGCCGTGAATACCGCTGTAGGTATTCAGGTGAAGGTAGCCACGTCCACCGCCCATCGCAACCTCACTCGTTTCCTTCGGGACAACCAGTGGGGCTATTTCACGCACTCTCTCGAAGAGGAGCGTAAACTACGGGTTGTGATCCGTAGAGTCCCCTCAGAACTCCCGACTGACGACATTTCAGACGACCTCAAGGAACAGAAGATTCCTGTTCGCGAGGTTCATCGTATGCGCTCTCCGCGCACCAGGGCTCCATATGATATGGTTCTCGTTGTCCTCGATCGCACCCCTCAGGGGAAAGCGATTTTTAATCTTACATCCCTTTGCGGCCTCTCCGGCGTCATAGTCGAGCCGCCGCGCAAAACGTCTGTGCCCTCGCAGTGTCACAACTGCCAGGTGTACGGACACTCCGCACGAAACTGTCGCCTGAAACCCAGGTGCGTTAAGTGCCTCGGCGACCACTCCACTAGGGAGTGTTCTCGCACGAAAGACGCCTCCGACCCTCCGAGCTGTGTTCTGTGCCGCGGCGTGGGCCATACCGCGAATTATCGCGGATGTCCCCGCGCCCCGCGCACAAAGCGCCCTCGATACCCCAGGCAGGCGTCGCCGTCTAAGACGGCCGCTGCCCCCGCCCGTCCTCGACCTCCGCCTCTCATGTCTCGAGAGGCCTTCCCGAACCTGCCGGGCACGTCTCGTGCACCGGCAGCGTCCGTACCCGCGACTAGTGCGCCCCCCCGCCCCTACCGGGCCCCTCAGGCCCCGTGGGCTCCTAAACCCGCGTCCCAGCACACTCCCAAACCTCCGGCGGCTAATCCTTCACAGGATGACCCCGCATACTCCTTTTCCCTATCGAGTATTGACTACGCAGGTCAACTACTCATTTTCCACGAGATCTCGGAGATCTCGGCGTACGAAGAGTGCTCTCGTAATCCGCTACTAGGTGCCGTCACGGCAATCCATAGATTTCCAGCCATCGCGGCTACACTACAACGGCTCGCGCGCGCAGCTGTTAAAAAATAAATAACTCAAATAAGATAGAGTAAATCGCGTATTTACGTCTATCTTCCCCTAAAAATAACCGTCAAACAATAATAATAATTTTTGTTATGTCTATTTTTAGACTTCGGTGCCGTCACCGTTAGTAAATTTAAATTCAATCTTATAAAATGCGTGTTGCGCCCACGCTTTTGTAATCGATCCCTATTAGCTCCCGCACACTTCGCGGTTCTCAATAATATCTCGAGCCTAGGTCGTCCCCGCGCGGAGCCCTCTTGATATTATTTTCGCGATACAGTGACTCACCTACATCACTTGAACAGACATATGAGATCATCTCTCTCACACACGTGCACATATATACACATGGTGGGAGGGTTTTGTTTTTTTTTTCCCCCATCGAACTGAATCGAATAGTTTAAGTTCGTTTCAATCCGATATACACGTATTCATTTGTGAATCATGCAATTTCGATTGTATGGTTCACAAATGTATATATGTATGAATAGCTTAGAATAGTTAGCTAGGACAGACGTGTCTTTTTCCAGGAAACAGCCCAAGCCGAGGTGTGCGTGCACCCTTGTGTATGTTACCCAAAACCAAAATCGGCTGAGTGCCCTAAGCGCTCGGCCTTAGTAGTCCGGTGAAGCTGTAAAGACCTTGCCAGGTCAATAGCATAGTCAGTTCGAAAAAAAAAAAAAAAAAGATTGACGAGTACTGTAAAATACTGAATAAATTAATTTAAAACATTTTGAATGATTTTATAAATCCCTTACCATTGACAATGCTATTAGATACCACTAAATAAGTTCATAATCGATTAATTCACAATTACTTTATAATACAATTTAATTATTATAACATATTATTATATATATAAAATTAACTTACTATTTACATTGAAAATATCGATGAGATGTTTGATTTTGGACGGAAAAATAATTCAAATAAAAACGTCCACAGGTACTTTCTGTCTAATATCTGTTTTTCTGTTTAATTTGTCTGAACAAGCACTATTCTTATGAACTACCAGTGCAGTTTGAAAAACAATCTATTGCATTTAACATCTATTTACTAAGGAATGTCCTGTGGTCGTCACTAGTGATCGAAACGAGCCAAATATAAACGATACAAACTGAAATTTACTCAGAGATTTTTTAACTTAAGCTTTTCTTTAGTATATATATTTTCATCGCAATACTTAGGTTAAAAGTACGCTCTCGAGCTTGCATGTGCTCAATAAGTATTTTTTGCGAGCAATTAACCGAGCTATTATTGTTTTCTAAAAATGTTCCTTTCTGTAAGCAAGCGTTTCAAATATATTAACTCGTCTCTGAAAAGGCAAATTAATAGATGATATTCTGTATTTGGAGTAAACACTTTGTGAAGAGCCGCAACAAAGGAGGGAGTGAGCCGCGGTTTGCCGACCACTGGTCTTGATTATATAACTTTACAATCGACAGAGTAACAATAAACCTCAACATATCTGGCAAAGCAGTCGATAAGCGAGACAAGTAGCATATAAGATACAAGATTGATGCAAAAGTGGATAGGCGGCTATTAATTTTCTTAAAACTACTATGCTTGTATTCGTGGTGGTCTGACCGATGGAATATCATTTCGATGACAGATTCGAATCCCGGCATGTACCAACGAATTTTTCCGAATTCGCATACATTTAATAATTTAGATTGATAACATTATCAGTTGACGGTGAAGGAAAAGATCGTGAGGAAAACTGTATGTGGGAAAAATATAAAACTGTGGATTTCTCAGAGTTTGAAATCGCCAATACGTCGTCGGCTGGCGTGGTGATTACGTCCATACCTTTTTCCGGGAAGAGGCCTATGGTACTGCAGTGGGTCTTACAGGTTGATGATGATAAATTTCTTTAGTATTATATCAATTATTACTGTAAATTGTTTTTAAAATTTTATCAAAATATGGTGGTGGATATTATGGTGGTAGAGCCACGTTGAAACTATTACTGGTTTTAACATGAATGGGTCGGCTCGCCCGGGGGAGTACCACCCTCTCATAGAAAACCGACGTGAAGTAACAGTGCTCGCATTGTTGCGTTTCGTTCGGTCAGTGAGAGCGCCGGAGGCCCATCTCCCCTCCCCTCTCCTCTCTCCTCTCCCTCTCCCTCCCCTAACCCTTCCCCCCAAAGGGTGGCAACGCACTTGCAACTCCTCTGGTGTTGTTAGTGGCCATGGACGGTGGTGATCACTTAACATCAGGTGACCCACCTGTTCGTTTGCCACCTATGACATAAATTCCCCCTTAAAAAAAAAAAAAAAAAAAAAAAAAAAAAAAAAAAAAATCAAAATTCCTTGATATTTTCTGAGAGTTTAAACAATTTTATCTTATTTACTAAGTAGATTAATTATAACTATGAATAGTGGTGTTAGCTTTGTCTTTCGTCAAATATTAATGTTTTAACAGTCTTTGTACTCTCTTCTGATTTCACGTCACTCGAACTGCTTGGAGTTTTCTGGAAATTAATACCTAAGAAAATTACCTGAAACAAAATAATATACATATTATCGATTAAGGTAACAGACAGCCATACACAAAACTGTTTTTAATCTATACCCATACTTATTTATACTACCTACGAACTACTGGTCCGATTTGCAAAATTCAGCGTTAGATAGCTCATTTAACGACAAAGTTTAAAGGTTATCATCACGCTGCGATCAATATGGAGCGGAGCACCAATGATGAATGTTTCAAGATCAAGATTTTTAACCGACTTCGAAAAAGGAGGAGGTTACTACGGTTGTGTTTTTTTAAAATCTATTTTAATCGATATCTCTGTCAATTATGAACCGATTTTAATGATTCTTTTTTTATTTGAATTGGTTATAATCAGAAGTGGTCCAATATAAATATTGAAGAAAATATTCAACCTGTAAGGGGGGTGAAATATCGTTTATTTGATTTTTACCCACTTCGTCTCTACGTATTTTCATGAAATTGGAACCGATTTCTTATACCCATTAGAAACCAGATATATTTATGGATACTAAAAATGGAGAAATAAAACATGTTTACAAAAAAAAGTAAACCGCCTTCGATGTGAAAAACTAATAAGGCACTAAAAAGCGAAAAATAACAGAATTATTAAAATTAACCAAATTAAATAAAAAATATTGATATTCGCGCTACCTACTTAATATATTTGAAGTCGAATTCAGTTATTTTTCGCTTTTTAGTGCATTATTAGTTTTTAACATCGAAGGCGGTTTATTTTTTTTGTAAAAATCTTCTTCTTCTTCTTACCCTTATCCCACATAAGTAGGGTCGGTACAACATGTTTCTCATGTTGTGGTATATGATTTGGCTTAATTTTTACGATCGGCCGCCTGCCTGACATCAACCCTCCTTGGGATTATTTTGTTGTACCACTGTATGTATGATTACGAATAGTTACGAAGTCTGATGGGCTCTTTTAACCTTAAAATTTTTCGTTCCGGTTAAAAACGAAGTTCTTCCAGATTATGGTTTGCATGCTATATTGCCATTTTTTTTCAGGATTCGTGGTTTCAGATTCTTCACAGTAATAATAATATAATATTAGATATAATAAACCATTATAAAAATACAAAATATGAAAACTATAATAGAAAAATAGAAATAGAAATTGTAAAAATGTTTTTTAGAAATGTCTATCACTGACACGCATTTCATAGCAGGGACTAAAGTACTGCGTTCACGATAAAACTTCATTAAGGTGATCATAAAGCGTATCCTGGAGTTACATTTAGTTTTTGTTTCATTAGAATAGCTCGACTCTATCAAAAGTTATTGTAATTTTAATGACGACGCGACGTATGTGATAAAAGTAGATAATTAAATGGAATGGGTGACTTTATTTTCTAGATAAGATTCCACGCCGAAGAAGTCGCGGGCTCAACTAGTATAAAATATGTTTCTGAAAAACATAGGTATAAATTAAAATGTACTTACAGCATATAGTAAAGTGAGAAGGCCTACAGCAGCACCAACAGTCACGTCCCACCAGTGATGGCGATGGTCCGTAATTCTCGTCAGGGAACATACGACAGCGTAAGAAACACAGAGGAGCTGTAACACTGGTACTAGGACCACCGAGCGATGAGACCAACCGAAAGCTCGACTCTGAAGGTACCACTGTAAAGAAAAAGAATTTTAGGAGTCGCCAAGATATTGAAATTCAGTGGATCTTCCGTAGCAATTAGATTGTATATTAAAGTTTAGTTACGATGCAGTTGTAATATGTGTATGTTCTAATAACAGACCAATTTCTAGACTTAATAAATACGTTAAAATTTTCTACGAGTTTGCCGCTTATATCAGAAAATATTTACAAATTATTCGAGAATATGTCATAGAGTGAATTTTAATGAGAAATTATTGAAGTGAAAAAGTCTTTAGGCGCATTGAGCGGTAATTTTGACAGGAGATAAAATTATGATTTCTCGTCATGGCATGTTAGTAACGCGTGACCGACCGTATTGCGCTTAAGGGGCTTGCGTCAATCTAGCAACGCGTAGTATATATAGAAAGCCTGTGTATATCTAATATTTATATCTCGTATTGAGATTGTGAAACCCATGTTGCTTCAATCATAAACTGTACAAAATTGTGAATAATTATTGTTCGGAGTGCCCATAGATGTGAAAAACAGACTAATATTAATAATATCGGTTTATAAATCATAAAATTTAAATAATTCAGACTATAATTGATTTAAAAGTAAAAAAAAGAATACAGTTATTCCGTTGTTTTGAGTTTTCAGTTCTGTCGGCAGACCTTATGACTGCCTCGTCTTTTTTATACCTAACCAAAATTTCAAAGATTAGCGGATTCTAATAAACAATGTTTGTGCCTTATAATCAAACATTATAAAAAGGCTAATAGGTGCTAATTAATGATATCTTTCAATGTATTAAAAAACAAATAGAAATGAAATTATATTTACCGCTACGAAAAATCCGCAATAGACAGACATCGAAGTGTGCCCTGAAGGGAAACTGCGATAGGAATCCATCTGGTACCACCATGAATATGTTGAGGTACACGTAAAAGTGCTTACAAACTCGGATCTGAAAAAAAAAAATATTACGTCATCCTTTCCTCTAGGAAGCATAAATTTCTTTTAAAAACTTTTCAGTCCAAAAACACGTGTAAGGCTATATGTTGTATATATTCGAAATAGATTACTATATTCATTAATTAATCAAAAGAAACGGAATTAAAGAAGTTGTGGACTCCATAGATTATTTAAATAAAAGGAATACTAAGCTAAAATATGTTCTGGCTGTACTGAAGTTTTGTTTAACGGTGAATAATTACAAACAATTAAAAACTCACCCATTGCACGTCTTAGCTGCATCAGGTTGGCATAAATCAAAGAAAACTGGTCTCGGATTGCCGACAATGCCTTTCATAACTTCTATAATGCACAGATTCATTAGAAGCCCAAATAAATATGTCCTGTAAACGCAAGCACATTTGCGAATGCTCCTGAAAGTTTTCGTTTTCGAATCACAATCGGTGCTACTGAAGGTTAATTCTGTCAATAGAACCTGAAACAAAATAAATAGATAGAATCTTAAAATAATGCAAATTTAAAAAATGAAAACAATGTGTTACAGGGAAACTTTTTGATTAAAAAAAAAATACAACAAAAAGCTAACGTCTCGTGGTGTTAAGCGGTTACACATCCAAGTACTGACCATTTTTTTTTTAACGTGGCGAAATCCCTTATGGATTCACCACAGGGTGGGTTATGTTCGACTCGCACGGACTAAAACCCCACGGTATACCGACAGACCGTTATTGTTGGGGCGGCAAGGGATCGAACAGGCTAATCAACCTTGTGGAGCCGCCCCCACGGTCCGCCCGGCGGAAGGTGACCGCTGGGTTCCTACCTATAGAGGATCAGATCGGGTATACACCGGCTGCACCCCCCTCGTCCGCCGGACAAGTGCATTGCGGAGATGAGGCCCCGGCCGATCCCCTCAAGTCCGGCTATGGTGGTAGGAGGAGTTCGGCAAAGCGCCGCCTCCTCCCGCCTGTCCTTCGTTGACAGAGAGGGTCTACCTCGCGGGTCCTCTCCGCCGCCTCCTTCTGCGAGATGACCTCCTCGCAGAAGGAGGCCATAGCTCGCCACGCCTGTTCGCTGCCGAGTGTGGCCAAAACCACTATCTAACACAGAAATATTTTTTCAAATCAAACCAGTAGTTCTTGAGATTAACGCGTTCAACCAAACAAACAGACTCTTCAGCTTTATAATATTAGAAAAATACTAGTGTATTGTTATTAAAAGTCTATCCAGGTATATTATCTATTCGTGTTTTAAATAAATTTGTAACTTACAATTACTACAGGCATTAATAACAAGGTGGACATGAGTATAGGTGTTGTAACAGTTTCGCCGGTATTCGGGAAGGAGATCGCTGGGTCGTTGCAGTAGAAGCCGGCTTTATGGTTCGGGATAAATCCAACTTCAAACAGGATGATGACTGCCAGAACTGGTGAAATAAAGAAATAATATAAATACTCTTCCATGATCCAATATATCTATAGCAACGTTAAATACTGTAAAAAAAGTCCAGGCACTACCGAGAGAAGTGAAAACCCAGAACAATGGTATAACTGTGTTCTATTTTGAATTCTGAAATCAATTATAATCAGACCTATTTAATTTCATAATATGTAAAATGAAATTATTAACATTAGTATGGTTTTCACATCTATTGGCACTAGGAGCAATATTTTTATAGAGTTTATCAAGTAATAAAAAAAATTATAGGCTGCACAAGCTGAATACAAAGTATCAATATTACATGTACACAGGGTTTGCGTCACCGATAACCTCGACATGCTTGTGATGTATTGTGCTTGTACCGTCGGTAGTCTGGCACAATCGCAATACATCACGAGCATGTCGAGGTAATCGGTGACGCAAACCCATAAGTTTGTCCCCTACCAATGTTTTTTTAATCGCGCAACACTGTTAAAAAACTTTTCACTTCAATAAATGACCGTAATTATAACATTGTAGCAAAGTCAAAACAAGGTTTTATTGATCGTTTAAGTTGCTTCAAGAGAGATGTATAGACAACAAAGGTACTAATTAAGTGATTGTTTGATAACCAGGTATTAAAGCAGTTCCAAATAAATAGCCCGATGCCATCTAAGGAACTTAGTAGTCCGGTGAAAATCATCGAAGAACCTAATTTAATATTTATCTATACTGATATTAACAAATTGAACGCGCTAATTTTAGGAACAATGGTCCGATTTGAAAAATTATTCCAGTGTTAACTAGATCATTTATCGAGTAAGGCTATTATAGGCTTATATATCATCATTCTAATACCAATAAGAGCGGAGCACCAGTAAGGAATGTTTCAAAATCGTTTTGTTTTAGCTTTAGCCGAAAGTAACTCTTCCACGTGGATGAAATCGCGTGCAGAAGCTCGTATATTGATAAGTCGAGAAATGATGTTGCTATTACTTCCATTAAATCCCAAATAAACTTCTGAAAGAATGGAAACACCGTTTAGACTTGCCTGGTATTGGGTTTCAAATATTCAGTTACCAAATGATAAAGATAAATATATAAAATAGTAAATTTTAAGTCGCGGATGAAGACTCGCTCACATACTACGACAATGAAGAAAAATGGTCACTCCGAATGACGTAAAACGCCTCGCTGAATCTTGGAACGTCCGAACCGAAATTGAATGTGAATGATTTTGACATTGCAACGGACGATGGCACACGTATCAATCATTTCGGCAATTCGCAAATCTGTCGACATCCGGCGCGATTTGACGGTCAATGTCACTGTTATGTTGCGCAATATGTATTTATGAGGCGAGAAGTAGCGAAGATATCCAATAGTTCATTGCTATTAATATATACGCATAACTCAGTATACAGTGTAAAAAATATAGAAAAGTTCAATTATATATATAAATTACTTTCTCGCGCTGTTGTACTTTATTTGTCAATAAACTAACGCTGATTTGAACGCGTCATTTCCGATCATATTATATCCAATATATGTTGTAACGTAGTATGCCACAGTTTTGTAAAGTTTTTGTACCCGGTTTAGATCAACGCTGGAGCTATTACTGATTTTAGCATGAATGGATCGGATCGCCCGGGGTAGTACCACCCTCTCATAGAAAACCGACGTGAAGTAACAGTGCTTGCATTGTTGCGTTTCGTTTGGTCAGTGAGAGCACCGGAGTTCCACCTGCCGTCCCTTCCTCTACCCCCTCTTTACTCAAATACAGGCTGGCAACGCACTTGCGACTCCCCTGGTGTTGTTAGTGTCTATGGACGGTGGTGATTACTTAACATCAGATGACGCATCTGTTCGTTTGCCTCATATGACATTTCAAAAAATGTTTCCTTCTATTTCCTGACAATTTTATAAAAATCGCTATCGTTTATGCGGTTGGACCGCGGTCTGGATTGCCGGTTGAAAACTGTGGCGTAGTCAATAATATGATAAACTATGACTTGACCGGAAGAGACGTGTTCAAATTAACGTCAGTCTATTGACGACTAATTCACCGCAAATACGACGCCCTACGCACAAACATAACTTGTAAATTGCCTGTGTATTTTACGCAACAAACATATTATTCCTTCGTTTGTTTTGAAAACAATGCTTTTAATTTAGTGGCAAAACATTATTGTATTCGATTTTTTAAACTATTTATATATATTTATAACCTCTGTTTTTACTGTGTTGTAATATTGACAAACGTGGACTATCTGTTCTCTCAAATCTATGCCATATGACTGTTATTTTGATCTTTACCGAATTAAAATTCGAATTTAGTGTATTCTGGAACGTTGACTCGTTTTTTTTTAATTCTACGACTTCATACAGATAACGATATTTCTCGAATAATTTTCTACAACAATGGATTAAAAATACATTACAAGCATACAGTTCCAAAATCCTGCTAAAAGTACCCTGGATTAAGGATTATATTTACTAAATATTCTCGTTTTTGTATTATCATGTAATTTTTTTTTTATATGTAAAATAGTTTAATCTTTTGTTTTATTAATATTTAATTTATTGTTGGAGCATGCCGTGGTTGTCTTTAAATATGACTACATTTATAATGTGTTACAATAGTTCTACTTTTTTTAAATATATTAATGTATTGTCATGTTGACGACCCTAAAATAAATAAATAAATATAATTACTTATGTGATTAAATCGTAAAATACTTGAGCAGTGTTTACATTTCTATCTAAGAATGTTTACAATAAATGTCGATTCATAACTAAACTGACCATTTATTTTTTAACTCAAAACGGGACATAAGTTTTTATACCTCAGTTAGCAGGTTAACAATGAAAATAAACACAATTTATTAATTTTTTTTATTTAGAAAAAGTGTAACTTAATGCAATTAGTATTCACTATTATTATATTCATATAATTATTTTTATTATAACAAGTTGGAAAAAATAAAAATCAATCACCAATTCACCAGCTTTATTAAAGCAAAGTTCCTCTGACAGTAATAATTAAATTATATGCAACATATTTTTTTTAATTGTATTTATATTTGTCAGAGGAACAAATTTGCTTTAATAAAGTTGGTGATGATTTTAAATAAGAATAAAATTCTTGGCATATTTTTTTTATATTGACCTTAGTTATCAACATCGCTTTCAGAACTGGAACCTGTAAGTGATTTTTTTCAGACGTCCACAATTTATTCATAAGAGAAAAGACTCTTTCTACTGGAGCATTTGTACCAGGTAGACATAAAATATATTCAATTAAAATACAAAAATTTTCATGTTGAAGATTGTGGGTTCGAAAGTGTTTGAATACTTCCACCCAACGAGTTTCTGTGGAGACTTTTGAATTATCCCATTCGGTTATTTTTTGGGAAGTGACGTAATTTGAAATTAACGTGAATTCGTCAAATACTTCTGTATCTTTATTACAGTGAATATATCCCTTTTGAATCAATACATCCAGCGCTTTTTGAATATCTTCCCATGCAGGAACTTTTCTTAAATCTGCCCAATGAAATATATTCATTTCTTTAGTAAGAAAGCAAGTCCACTGTTCTAGATATTCACGGCTTGTTTTATAAAATTCTGTAGCCGTATTTTTCACAAAATCTTCATCAATATTAGTGCCATTATCTTTTAATTTCTCAATTAAATTACGAACAGTAAATGGAAGAAACTGGTTGATCTGTTTCTGAGCCAAATTGTCTTTGAGATGATTAATTTCTTTTGCAGCCTCAATTGCCGACACAGTCTGACCTTCAACCTTCAATACCGCGTGGTGAAAACTTGCAGATTGAGCGTGCAAAAAATAAAGCCATAATTCTGATGTGGGGTCTTCAAAAAAGTCTTTTAACAATTTGGGACATTTTTCAATGCTTAAAAAATAGTCTTTTAACGGCTGGTACATTTTTAAAACTCTATCCAAGGCAGGCATAAGCGCAAGCCACCTGGTTTTACTGTAGCCGAGCATTTGGTGATGTTCTATTCCAGCTTCAGCGCAAAACTCCTTTAAAGCTTCAACTCGAACCGTATAAATATAAAAAAATGAATATATTTTTACAATAATGCTTTCATAATCTAAAGGTAGACCATCTGCAGCAGATTTGATTGCATTGTGAATTATATGGGCTCCACATCCAATACCTATCAACGGTTTTTTCAGAGATGATTGTAATTTTGCTAATACATTATTAGTTCCTCGCCTAGCTACACCCCCAAAATTGACATTAGCATTGTCGCCACAAAATGCCACGACTTTTTTTGTCAAATTATTATCTGTCAATACTTGCTGTAAATAATCAACAATGATATCAGAAGTTTCACCTGGTTGCTCTTGAAGATCTAAAATTTTTACTTGCACACCTTCGTAAGGTTGAAAAAAGCGCACTACAAAAGGATATATTTTCTTGTTACCGTGGTTTGAGGCGTCATTTAAAATTGAAATACAATTGGACTTATTAAGATCATCTTTTAAATTGTCGATTGCTGTACGCGCCAAAACATTTACTACAATAGCTTCTGTTTTTGTACGCGCGCATGCGAATTTCGGATCAAAACATGACTGGATTAACTTCGATGCACAATCATTGGAACGAAAGCTGTGGTTTTCTTGTATAGTGTGATAAGCCCAGACGCCTTCTGCAGCAGCAATATCCAAATCCTTTGAAGATGGCGTGTTTGAATTTTTGAAAAAGTTTAACATTGAAGAACTGGAAGCAGCGACACGATCGGCATTTTTATGTTTTTCAGACTTCAAATGCTGTTCAATATCACCAGCACCACTATGGGAAACACTAAACTCTGTGCGACACTTTTCACATCTGACATCCGAGGAAGTATTAATTTGCTTAATAAATGGGTATTTTGCTTGTAAGTTGACATTACAAAAATTTTCATGTTGAAGATTGTGGGTTCGAAAGTGTTTGAATACTTCCACCCAACGAGTTTCTGTGGAGACTTTTGAATTATCCCATTCGGTTATTTTTTGGGAAGTGACGTAATTTGAAATTAACGTGAATTCGTCAAATACTTCTGTACATTTTTTATTATACTGCAAAAATTTCGAAATTTGATTATAATTTTTTTGTTAAAAACGTACTAAACGAGTTCTGTTTGGCGCATATATCCATAACCTTTCTAAGGATCAAACATACTACATATCTCATATGCCCTAGTTAAGTTTTTACACGAAAACCACACGGTTTCTCTTTGTAATTCCATTGACTAATAACTACATAAGAAAGAGTGTATCATCGCTGTACGAAGTGGACTGGAGCCTATTCTTTAACCTATCAATTCTGACAATAGTTTTAACATCTTTCTACTTACTGTATTTTGGGGAGTTTGAAATATTCATAATTGGTGCGAGCGTACGTGATGATATAGCCTATAGCCTCCCTTCATAAACGAGCTATCTAACACTGAAAGAATTTCCAACAAATAGGATCAGTAGTTCTTCAGATTAGCGTGCTCAACCAAACAAACAAACCCTCTAACTATATAATATTAGTATAGATTCATTATCAGAGCCATTTATTATAAGAAAGAAAGAAAGAAAGAAATACTTTATTGTTGGAACAACCATACAATTAAATTAAATTACACAAATAATTATGACAGAAAAAAAGAAACATTTTAAAAATGAAAAAATAGGTGTCCAACAATTGGCGAACTCATTCAGCAAAAAATCTGCAATACTGTAAGTAGTACTGCAGCGCTGATTTTCTGACCAACACCCTCAATTACAAAGGGTTAATATGTATCTGTATGGATAAATAATAATCATATTTTATTACAAGTATATATCTATACTATGATACTAGTGATACAAATACTATATTAATTTCACTTAAATCCTGCTACTTTATATAAATCGATAAAAGTTCAAAAGATTTCTGGAAAATTTATGTACTTTTTTATATTCTCTATTAATCGATTTTCTTTAAAATATTATACATATGAAAGTAAGTAAAATCTGTAATACATCTGTAATAATATTATATAGTTCAAGAGATTCTTTTGTTTTTTGTTTGTTTCTTTAGAAACGCTAATGGCTGAATTTTCCACCAACATATGAAAATTTATTTTTTTGTTTTAAATTTTATTTATTGAAAAAGATCATAGGGAGATTTTGGCGGGATTTTGGTCTCTCGTGTAGTGGATTTTATATTTTACTCATAATCTTGTGTTACTTGACTCTATATTGTGTAAAATTGGCGGTGTTTTATGTAATATAGTTTGTTTATTGTGCATAAATGTAGTGAATGGAAAATAATACCACGGACCATGAATTCTGAGATGCCACAAAAACTCCATGGAAAGTTCTAACGAGATAACCACCATCTTGTTAGTTCATTGAAATTATATCAAGAAACTGGTAATATCGATACTCACTTGACAATGGCAGTAATAGTCTACTAGAAGACTGGTTGCCAAAAATAAAATAGAAGAAATATCATAGGATATTTAATATAACGACCAATCTGTTATTTTTACTATTTCATCTCAAATAGTATATCAATTCGACGTTAAGAATATATGTTTTTATACATTTTAATTATTATCCTTGGACTATGAAGTTGTATTTCATTGAAACCACGTATTAACTGATAGAACAGGCGTAGAGAACTTTCGAGTAACGTGTCACTCCTGTGGTTATGTCATAGCTGTTGAAATAATGTACGGCATCCGTTATGCGCCACATTGCATTCAACGTGCACGAACGTGCGTCCCAAGCACGTGGACTGACACCCTCTTAATAATTATCTGTACACCAACAACTGAAGCATACGAGCTATGATTGCTTCGTATATTTATATTTTCATCACTTACTTCAAGTTAATTCTCAGAAATATTTATATATTTATGGAACTTCAGATTACGTTTATAACTCGTAAATGATGCAATAGAATTTTATTTTAACCGATAAAAATATAAAACGTATTTAATGCAATCAGTTCTCTAAAAAAATAGTCAGTCTTTATTGGATGAATTAAATTTAGCTATTCGATAACAGATGGCGTTAGTATGTTATAACAGATAATAAAAATTTGAATTATATTAAAGTTGTCAACATAATAAAATATAAGCTGGTGGCTGGGACCTTTATCTGTCTTTGTACTTTATTTGAATTAATTTTAACGTGTCTTTTATTTTTATCTGTTATCATTATCACCACTGTTTATATCCTGTTAAAAAGACACCGTGAAAAATCAATTATAATCCACTTAAAATACCCTGACAAATAGACACTTTAATTATATTTTTGTGTTAATTGTTTTTTAATATTAATCAACATATTTCCATGCAACAGTTTTGTGTTAAGTACGAACTAAATTAAAAGTGATTTCGAAAAATAAAAACGAATAAAATAAAATTCATATGTCTTTTGTTTGTTCAAACCAATCTGAAGCGGCTGAGCTGATTTTGAGGAGACTTTTATAGATAGATACAGAACTTCCAGGAATATCACATAGGTGTAATATAATTACGCTTCTTCATAAGGACTAAGTAGCAATGATAAAAAAACCAATAAAATAATTTGACAGTTCATAATTGAGAAATTTTTTTTTTATAAATTTGACCGGCAACGGCTCTTACGATTCCTGGTGTTTCTAGTGCGTATGGACGGCGGTCATCACTTAACATCGGATGATCCACTTTTTTGTTTGCCTCCTATAATATATAAAAAAAGTGTTCGGACACAGCGTTAGTTGCGAATGATTTAGTTCATCTGGTGATGGTAAACCAGCCATAGCATGATGGTATGGTTTTTCTAAGCCCATCTGAGTAGCTACCACGTTCAAGTTTGGAAATCTACCGCCAAGCATCTATAGGTACCAGGCCCTCTAGGCTTAGTGTATTTATCATCTTAAACCGAGTCGTTATTTAAAATCAGATGCCATTGTGATCAAATGCTCAAGCCTCTAAATTTTTTTTTAAAGCAGATAAATATGTGTAGTACTTACGTACGGATAAAGTCGTGGGCATTCACTAGTAATAAAATAAATTAACAGTAATAACTATAATGAAAATGGAAATAAATAATAAATATAATATAACGTCAGCCAGAAATAACCAATCACGATTATTTCGACATTAAAATATTATAATAACTTAATACTTATAAATCATTACGTAAGAACTGTTAAAATGTGTAATATTATACAATTATAATTAGAAATTCAACGGACGCCTTGTCGGAATCGATTTTGAATTCATACACCTAGATAATTACGTATAATCGATGTGTCGATAAAAACGTATTTTCAAGCGAACCGGTAACACGTGTTTTGATTTATTAGATGGCTCGCGGGTTAATCGGTAATAGCATTTTTCTTGTTTTTAACCGACTTCAAAAAAGGAAGAGGTTTAGTATGTTCGGCTATATTTCTTTAATGTATTTTAATCGATGTCTTCGCCAATTGTGAATCGATTTTAATGATTATTTTTTTATTTGTATTTGTAATTAACGGTGGTCTCAATAAATATGAAGATAATATTCAATCCCTAAGTGGGTGAAATATTGTTTATTTGATGTTCAGTACTTCTCGTTTACGTATTTTTGTCAACTTTAAATAGATCTTAAGGCTTTCTATTTTATTCGAATTGCTGAGACTTGAGGATTGCCTCGCTCAAATTAAAAAAAAATGTTCTTGCGCTAAGAGTGGACCGGACCATAAAGGAATGAACAGCGAATTATATGAATTTCGCTCGTGTCCCGTCAACCATTTGCAATAAACATTTAAAAAAATCCTAGTGAGATTTTTAGCACATTTATACAAAAGATCTTTTTTTAATATTCTATAAATCGTAATTGATAATATTGACATAAATATTACCGACAGATTTTTTTTTATTGTAACACGAATAAATGACTGAATTTCCTTGATGACCAGCACAGTATAATCAACACACGATAATAAACAATAACGAGCGATCTCGGCTGTTATGTATGCACTTCTGACAAAACACGACAAACTAACTGATTCACTTAGCTTTGGTGAGCTTTTAGCACACTGTGTAGTGTGCATGGCAGCACAACCCCATCGGGCTAAATTACCATATCTCCTGATTCGAGCTCTCTTAATCTAATGACGGATCACAAACGAAAAAGACCAACAAAAAACTAATTTCCGAAAACAGAAAGTGACGTCTAGAGGAAAAGCGGACGAAATAAAATATGCAATATCTAATTAACTATATGTACTAATATTATAAAGCTGAAGAGTTTGTTAGCTTGAACGTGCTAATTTCAGGAGCTATTGGTTTGATTTGTAAAATTCTTTCAGTGTTAGTCCTCATTTATCGAGGAAGCCTATATATCATCACGCTAAACCCAATAGGAGCAGAGTACCAAAGAAGAATGTTTCAAAAGCGGTAACTATTCCACGCAGACCAAGTCGCGGGCAGAAGCTAGTTATTTAAATAACCCAATAACTCCGTTTTAAAAGTCCTAAAAAAGTATAAAATCTCGTGATATATTTTGTTCTCTTTTACAGTTCGCTGCACTATCATTTAATTTTGGGAAATATTCAAAATTTTCAAGTCTGTAGCTTATTGAGGAGTCAGTTAAAATTCAATTACGAAATACCATTAGTGTAGACATATAAAAAGCTAGTTAATAACGATAAGGTAATATGGCGTGGTATGGTAAATATGGTGACTGAAAAAAATGTTATTTGTTATCTGAGAGTTACACAGGATCCTTGATAAATATGTTGAATAATGTCTTTCTCATTTATTTGCAACTAAATGTGTTCCGTTTGCGTGGAACCTAATGCAAAAAACTGTGATTAATAAAATCATCTGAATGTATTAAGTCCATTTTCTTATCTACTTTTCTCTCGTGCTTAAGTCGCGTCGTCATTAAAATTACAATAACTTTTGATAGAGTGAAGCGTGACAGTGATGCATGTCAAAAAAACCAACATACAGACAGACAGACATTTCTAAAAATGATTGAAATATATTACTTATTCCAAGACATCTTTTTTTTTTTTTAACGTGGGGAAATCCCTTATGGATACGCCACCCTCCCGGGGGAGAGGGTGGGTTATGTCCGAGTCGCACGGACTAAAACCCCACGGTGTACCGACAGACCGTTTTGTGGGGGCGGCAAGGGATCGAACAAGCTAATCAACCTTGTAGAGCCGCCCCCACGGTCCGCCCGGCGGAAGGTGACCGCCGGGCTCCTACCTATAGAGGGACAGACCGGGTACACACCAGCTGCCCCCCCTCGTCCGCCGAACCCGTGCAATGAGGAGATGGGCCCCCCGGCCCATCCCCTCAGGTCCGGCTACGGTGGCAGGAGGAGTTGGGCGAAGCGCCTTCTCCTCCTGCCTGTCCTCCTTTGGCGGAGACGGCCACTTTGAGGGTCTGCCTCGCGGGCCCTCTCCGCCTCCTCCTTCTGCGAGATGACTTCCTCGCAGAAGGAGGCCATCGCTCGCCACGCCTGTTCGCTGCCGAGCATGGCCAAAACCACGCTCGGCAGCGATAAGTCCGGTCCTACGGCCGGCGCCAGAAGGCGGCGCTGCTCCCCCCACGCAGCATACTCAGACAGAGTGTGCTGCGCGGTTATTCCAAGACATCTGCAACAATTTTTTTTTTTCACAAACACCTAAAAAGTACAGACTCGTTAGATTTTCACTCTTATTGCGTATATAGATAGACAAACATGTGTAATATATGACCAGTATAAAATAATAAATTAAAGTGGATTTGACTTGTAATTTATAAACTGAAAAAAATACTCGACAAATTTTAAATGTATCCACAGATAATGTTTATGAAGGCGACCAACATTTGTCAATCTGTGATATATTTTATTAGTCTGTCATCGAATATCCAGTGTTCTAAGTTGTATTTTATTATATTTTAATTTAATTATTGTTAGTTATGCGTGTAGTGTTGGTAAACTAAAAGATATATGGAAACTAAAGAAAGAACGCTACTAAATCATACCACAGACAAAATTAATTATAACAAATAATAATCTATATTAAAAATATTATACAGAGACAGGATTAGATATTTTGTTTGATAACCTCAAAAAATACGTCAAAAACAATTATTTCATTTATAAAAAAATACATCAACAACGAGTAAGGTGGGATATTTTTTAATTGTAAAGATTTCAAATGAAACCGTTCATGTCGGCAAAACTAAGAAAATGGTTGCCATAAACATTTCTTTTTCTTACCACCTCCTTACTTTCCAATGTATGATTTTATACAGCTCATATATAAATAGTCAAGCAACCGCTCATAACTTATCAGCACTTGTATCTTCATAAATGATGATATAAAATTATATCTATATCTAACTGAAAGGGTATATACAGAACACGCCGAGATATTCCTCAGTTGGTAGGACTTGTTCCAACTTGACACTTTTCAGTATATTGTGGTCAATTTAAATAATATCTTTATTATTTATAACCTATACATTATTCTGATTTATAAGCTATATTGCTGTAAGGTTTCATCAAAATACGTTTTATAGTTTTCTATGTGAAAGAGTAAAAAACATTCATGCACCGTTACAAACTTTCTCGTTTATAACTATATAGATTTCTGCGGTACTCTAAACAATTGAATGCCTAATAAAAAAGTCGAGGAGTCGTCATAAGGACTGCCGACAGAATCAAAACTCGAAACAATGGAATAACTGTGCTGTTCTCTTTGGAACTTGTAAATTAATTTCAATATGCATTATTTAAATTTTATAATTTGTACATTGAAATTCTTATATTTAGTCTCTCTCTCACATCTATTAGCACTCCGAATAATAATTATATACTTTTCTATACAGTTTACTATTCATCAAACATATGATAGGCTGCACGATATAAATATTAGATGTACACAGGTCACTATACTGCGCGTCGCTCGTCTGACGAAAGCCACGAAAGCGCAATACCGCCTGTAATGCTGACGTAGCAAATCATGAAGCGAAATTATAAATTTATCTCCTGCCATAAAAATACCGCTCAACGCGAACGAAGTTTTTGCTTCAGAAGAGAATAAGTAAATAGATAAGTTTGACATGGCAACAATACAGAGAATAATTCCCATTTAATTCGTAAAGCCCCTATAAATGTTTAATTATTATTTATTCGATTCCATTATAAACGGGAAATATTAGAATTAATTGATTATAACGCTTATATTTATATGTTAGTCATTGTTTTCCTATTCATATTATCTTTACCTAAAGCCACAAAATACAGCACTACATTTAATAATATATTACATGTTCTTCAATAATAAATCTCTACATATTATAAAACAAAGTCCACCGGGCCCGCTAGTTAATTATGTAAACTACTTTTTACCGATTTTTATCCTATATTATGTAGAAATAGTGTTGCCATATATTGTCACGTTTACGGTAGAATTTCGGTAAGTCGAAAACTCTCTAACTCGACTTTTTTCACGTTCGTCTCGAAATGCGACTTACCGAGGTACCAGTGATGAACAAGAAAGCATACAAAAATCACATAATATAGAATTAAGTAATGCAAATTTAGTGTTAAATAACAAGTTTATGAGTAAGAATAAAAATCACTAACATATCAGGCTAACAAATACAAGATGACCTTAATTTTCATGATAGTGCCTGGAATTTTTCCAATAACATTTGAATTTTAATGGAAGATTTAGAAATTGAATGAAATCGTCTAATAAATAAATATTATATGCTTCAATAAGTTGTATTTATAGGAAAAGTTTTCAATAGAATAAGTTTAATGAAAACCAAGTAATGTCAAAAGTTCAATGACATTAATTAACCTTTTTTTTCTCAAAACCGAGACTGCGATTGCATGCATTCTGCCACATGCGACACGGGCACATATGTGTCCCATAAAAATCTGTTCTTTTTTTAAATATATTTTTTACCTCATCAGGGTGGCGGCGTCGGACGAATATTAAGATTAATTTTAGAATTTTTTTAGCCGTTTTAATAATGTCTTTTCGTGATGTGATGGAGTTCTAAATTTAAAACAGAATTTTTATCTCGAACTGGCCTTGTTTACTTTTTGCTTGAACGTATTTCGATTTGACATATACAACCATTTAGTTTAATTTTAGATATATTTCATGTATTTTAGGAAACAATGTTTATTAAACCTTCTTTGTGTACTTTATGGCCCGATTGACAACTTTGATTTATTCTTTTTTGGAACCATTTATAATAATATGTTTTAAAATGTATGAATTTACGTTCGTATTCGGTTCTGATATGAACTATCTATTATTTCTATAATAATCAGAAGTAGTAAAATTGTTTGAAATTAATCACAATTATAAAATAACATAAGTCAATCGATCACAATTCATTAGAATACTGATGAAAATTACAAAAATAGGTTAGGCTTAAAGGCCATGTATCCAATGACCTCGATAATAATAAAGTTGTTAGATATAACCGAATGAAGTATATTCTTGTACTTACCTATAAGAAGTAGGGGTAGATCTAAGCCAAAAGTCCATCGTAAGCTGCGTGTCTTCGAGGAACTGCTGGAATTCGATGATTGCGCTTCTACATCTCTTCTCTGAAACAAATATAAATTCGTTAAACACTTTAACATTAGCATTTTTTATCCTTTCTCAGTGTTGCCAGGCGAATTGGCAATCGCCACGTATATCAGATAATCTTTATGTTAGTTATTATGAAAATATAAACCAGATCGAGTTTCTAGCCGGTTCTTCTCAACCCAGTCAGGGTTGTTTTCCGAACCGGTGGTAGCTTTGACGATTCATAAGTGCTTTCTCAGGGCCTAAATGGAATAAAGAGTATTTTGATTTTTGAAATAAAAATCACACTCGTGAATTCCTCCATGAATCCTCCTAAAATCCTTAAATTTAAAGGGACTTTCTGATCCTTTATCTAGATTTTAATATACACATAAATCTATTTACAAACCATACCACGTGTTCAACAATAAACCTATCAATTTATTAGTCTGTTATTGGTGAATATTTCGAAATTGGCATGTATTTGATAGTCTTCAGTAAAGTAGCTTCAACAAAGCTATCGCTATCAAACGCTAACAAAATATTCAAGTAATATTGCCATATTTTCTTTTTTCGTCTTATCACGCGTAAAAACTAAAATAAAGTTTACATTTCAAATCGTTTCCTGAGAAAACTTTACTTATAATAACAAGCACTAGCTGACACCCGCGACTTCATCTGCGTTATTTATTGTTGTAACTAAATCAAAACCCTAAAAGTAATGCCATTTGTCTGGAAGTTAACAAAGCGAGAACTCGTTAACCGCCCCCCTAACGCGCTCGGGCGTTCGCGCTGACCTTGCCCCTCACGTCGTGACCTTCCAAGGTCACAAGGACGACCTTTAACGCTGAACAAGGACCGATGCCCTCGTAATCGTGTTATCGAAGTTAGACGTCGAAAATTGCTCTTGTAGCCTTGAGATGAGTTGAGCATAACTGTAGTCAGAATGTCGCGGCGGGGGATATACCCCCCAGATAATAGTAAAACACATTTTTTTTCTTGTGTCCGAACATGACAGACTTAGTGCGCTATACGTGAAGGTAAGAACAGTATAATCTAAAAACAACAGTATCCACAGTGTAGGGACACACACTTGCATATCTATAGAGTACATATTATGGATATTTATCAAAGTCCACTCATCGTTTTCCCGTCTCAATATAATATGCTAATATCCGGTTGTAGAGATAGACGTAAACCGACATGTGTACAATAAATACGTGTTTATGTTTAATTAATTAGTGAGTAATATGCAAAGATTGTGGAAGAAGAATATAAACTCGTAATCGTTAAAATATTGGACTTTTATTTGATGACCCAACCGGGCTCTCACACAAACTGAAGGTGATACATAAAATACACACATAAATTACACTTAAACACAACTATGTTCAATCGAAGTTGGGTAGCTCAATTTTAGTATGTTTCAACATTGTGCCGACTGATGTAAGTTGTAATCCTTATGATTGGGTAGGAACTTTCAGTGAATGAGAATATTGTGAACAAATTATGATAGGGCCTTTTCTAAGCCCACCTAACTAGTAACCACCCTTAAACACAGAGAGATGTGTTCCAACAACAGCATTTGAGAGCTAGTCAGCCTCTAGACTTAGCGTGTTTATCATCTTAGGCCACATCGTTCTTAGTAGGTGGTAGAGGAGTCCGGTGAAGCTGTAAAGACCTTGCCAGGTCAATAGCATAGACAGTTCGAAAAAAAAAAATGTGGTAGAGTCACGCTGAAGCTATTACTGATTGCAGCATGAATGGGTCGGTTCGCACGGGGTAGTACCACCGTCTCATAGAAAACCGACGTGAAGTAACAGTGCTTGCATTGTTGCGTTTCGTTCGGTCAGTGAAAGCGCTGGAGGCCCACCTCTCCTTGCCTCTCCTCTTCCTCTACTCTCCCCCTCCCTTTCCCCCATATACAAGCTGGCAACGCACTTTCGACCCCTCTAATGTTTTTAGTGTCTATGGACGGTGGTGATCACTTAACATCAGGTGACCCATCTGTTCGTTAACCTGCTATGACATAAAAACAAAACATCAGGTGAAATTGCTATCAAACGCTAAACATATAATGTAAGGAAAAACAGTATCGATTTATGAGTACAAAAATAATTTTAAACTAGCTACGCTAAGAGCTACTTCAATGGCATACTTTTCGATATAATTACCATAAAACGTAGTATGTCCTTCTTCGGCTCTCAGGCTAGTTCTGTATCCAATATTGCTACAATCGGTTCAGCATGTTACAAGCAGACAAAGTTACCGTCATATTTATAATATTAGTTTCGTTTGGTTTTTACTTAGTTTTCACACGTTCAATTAATTTGTACCCTCTAGACGAGATATGAATCCATCTCTGACTTCAGAGATCGTAACTTTGAAAGTATATCTTTGTAATAACGTACTAACGGATTAGGAAAGCTATTTCAAATGAAAGTCCTATCGTAAAATATAGATGGCGCATGGGAGGCGAGGGCAGAATATTACTTCTCTAAATGGATTAACCAATCAGACGCGACAATTTTGTATCCTCTATTCTATATATGGTTTTTAGATATTAACCCCCGGACTGTCCAAAACCATAAGGTTTTAGGCTCCATACAAACGAATGTAGGTCTTATGAGGCACAGGTCAACAAATCGTTGGCAGCATAAGTTAAAAAAAAACGTATTTATTACAACATTTGAACAATCTGAACATTAATTATGTAACGTAAAATTATATTTAAAAAAAAATGTCTAGTTATTTAAAATATAATCCGCCATTTTCAGATCTGAGTTTTCACAAATAAGCCGAGGAGTTAACTGAATTGTTGAATGACTGTTGTATTGTTTTAAGTACAGAATAAAAAAAAAAGGAATGTGACAATGTATTTTGCTTACAAAACTTCTTTAATTTTTTGTAGTGCTTATAAAAATCGTTATTTCTTTTAAAAAATATTACTTTATAGTAAATGAAGATATAATGATATTTTTTTTAGATAGGCATCCGGTGTCTAGGAAGTAAATTTAAAAAAAATGTCAAAATCTATCAAGTAGTTTGTATGAGATGCGCGCACAGCAATAATGTAGGAGTTTTTGGCGGGATCTCCGAATGTCATGTATTTTATATTTCATTCATAGTCTTGTGGTATTTGCCTCTATATTTTGTAATATTAGTGGTGTTTTACATAAACTAGTTTGGTTATTGTGCACAAGTGACGTGAATGCGATATAATACCACGACGCATGGATTCTGATTTGCCACAAAAACTTCCTGGAAAGTTCTAACAAAAGGGCCACCCACCATCTTGTTAGTTCATTGAATTTTAAGATTTCTTTTATTTTTTAATTGTGAATTTATAGTTACTATGTACTTAATATCTTATATAACCCGTATAGTAATATTTTAAGTTACCTAATTTAAATGAATTACCGCTTAGAGCTTTTTGAAAAGAATAATGATATGTAGATAAATGATATGATGTAGATATAGATATAGTGTTATAGATGATACCCTGAAAAGTCCCTTATAAGTCAGTAAGAAAAATAATTACGTACTCAACAATGTCATTAATAATGTACTAGTGGATTGATTGCCAAAAAAACGTGCAAAATAAATATACAAATGTTTTAAAGTCTAAACATTCTAAAAATAAATAATTTACGAACGATAAACCGTAACTTAGTATATCACGATTCTATTTTTAAAACGCTATGACTCACTACCGTTCATAAAAGAGTATAATAAACCGATTAAATCAGAGAGAACAATGACACGAGACGTAACTGTTTACGTTTTACAATCCTTTCCTTCCACATTGTTACAGTTGATTCTTTTTAAACAGATCCCTAACACGTGGACGATGTCCAGTCATAATGAACCCTTTCCGTGTTATTAACAACCTACTTTTTTGAATATCGAAGCTCATTTTAATTTGGCCATTATTTACAACGCACCCTTGATTATCAATTTAGAACTCGTTTTCGATATTGTTACGGTTTATTGTTCTTTGACGTCATAGATATAGTAATTCTAGTGACGTATAAAATTTTATTGCTGAAATCGCTCATAAAAGTTATTACGTAATAAACTGTTATGTCCGCAATTCTACCTAGTACATATTATACGTTCTATATATATATATAATGAAAATACAGTTCTTTAGATATTTTAATTGGCCAGTAACGTTAAACAACAAAGAGTCGAGGCAGCCAAAAGGATTGCCGACTGAAATATAAACAATGGAATAACTGTGCACTTTTAGAATTTTTAAATCAGTTGTAGTCTGCGCTTCGATCACCAATAACTACATAAAAGGTCACATACAAATCGAAGCTAAAAGACGTCCGCGTAAATATATACTTATGTGTAGCTATTTGTTTACTAAGAAAAGGAGAAAAAAAGTTTTAAAACTGTTTTGAGTTCAAACTAATTACAACCATAACACCTTGTAATAAAGTCACAAATGTTCAAAATATTATCTAATACTTACGATAAAACGAGCAAAGTAATAAATTAAGTCCCTCACAAATGAAAAGATAACATAAACAATATTTAGTGTGAATTCAACCTTAACACATAATAAATAAAGTACGATTTCCCGTTATTGTGCGTGTTTGTGTCTGCCGAGGCCAAACATTTGTATCACAGGTTTAAAATCGGTAATTTTGTTCAAAATTTTGATATTATTAGTTAGTTTAAAGCTTAAAATATAACTTATTCAACATGTATTTAGCGAAAGTAAGATACTCCGGCCGATAAAATGCTTTTTCGGGTATTATTTTTGCATCTTTTGAACACACTGCAGCATGTGAAACGGGCTTACATTGGCTGTGTTTCAAACAAACTAAACAAAATAAGGGCACACATTTCAAGTGAGTTCTTATTTACCGAGACGTATTTTTCGCGCCGACCCGTTATTTAGTTATTGTTGATCGAAGTGTCTGCGTTATTTAAATTTCATAATTTGTAAATTGAAATTATTATCATTAGCCTGGCTTTCACATCTATTGACAGTCGGAATAATAATTAAATACATTTTTATAAAGTTTATTAATTCATCGAAAATATGATGGGCTGCACAATTTCAATATAAAATAGCAATATTACATATACACAGGCCCCTATACTACGCGTCGCTTGTATCACGCAAGCACAATACGTTACGAGCATGTCGACGTCACCGGTGACAGTGGGTGATGAGAAATCATAAGATTTTACCCATCCAAAACTGCCAACACGTAATGGTATTGTGAAGTTTATATAATGCCTGGCGTCACGAGCATGTCGAGGTAATCGGTGACGCTTAACTAGTACATCGAGGTATTCCCCTAAAACATAACTTTATTTTTAAATCGTTCAACGCGGCTTTATGGATTTCAATTCTTAAAAAATTACTCAAATATTAGAACCGTTTTGAAGCGATATACTTACAATTGTGTAATATTTGTGGTATATTGTGTAATGTACTTTGTTATTAATTGAAGTGTATTACAAATAATGACAAATTGAACTCTTAAATATTTCAAATACTCCCTGAAATGTTCTTACAATGTGCAACCATTTTGTTAGGCGACTGAAATGATCACATAATACTTTATAAACTTGAATAACGACCTTAATAATAAGGAAGGTAATAATCTTCTATATAGCGAATCAGTTGCCAGAAGACTATAAGGAACAAAGCAGAGTATATCGACACGACACGCGATAAAAAAGGAACTTTTGTATTACATGGAACCGTTTTTGTTGAAAGAATATAAAATAAGCCAACGCCACAGTGTTCCCAGACGGTACCCGATCCAATTATTGACCGCACCCGACGTTGCTGAACTTCCGTGATCGGATAAGAACCGGTGTTCTCAAAACTCTAATCGACACAGTGTTACCTCAACCACTTTTGTCACGCAAAAAGGATGCCGATCAGAATATCAAAGCTCTCCCATAGGAAGTTTCACTCAAAAAAACGCCATTAACATTATGTTAGAATAAAAACACAAAGGCACTAATAGCGTCCTCACTTGAATAATCTTATAATAAATCAATTTTAGATCCAAACACTATGATAAACGAACAGATAACCAAATAATTACACAAAGAATAATACCTGAAGAGACCCGTATGTGAAATAACTACGCATTTTGCACAAAACTTTTTCATAAAAAAAAGAATTTACACGATATGCTATCAACATAAATATCGATTTGCGACTAAAAGAAAATCATGTGTTATTGACTTGATAAATAAGTTGTTATCTGAAATACGTTACTAAGCCTATCTATATACTATACTAGCTGATTCACGCGACTTCGCCTGCTTCGTTTATTATCTCAATGGTTTTGTTAAATCCTTATGTTGATGTTACACAGCCTATAACTATCCTCAATGGACTATAAGATAAAAAAATAGCATATCTAGTTTCAGAAATGATTGCGTTCAGACAAAAAGGAAAACAGCAATCTCTTAAATTAAAATAATTACATAGTTTTATTCGAACTAAATTAGGTTTCGTGTTTAATAAAGAACTGCCAAGCATGAATAAGAGTCTCATACAGAGGGTTCCGTTCTAACGCACAATATAATTTTCTGAGCAATTAAAAAAAAACATTAACTTAGTTTTTAGCGCCTTCTTCACTTACAATTTTTATGTTTTTGTTACTTCCTTTGTTTATTATTAGTTGCACTATAATCGGATAAAATCGTTACTATATTCAAAATTCTTGTATAGGTGAGAACATCCGTTAATATTTTGATCACTTACTTCTCAAAATAATGTCTATAATAATACGTAGGTACTATGTGAATGCTTATTACAATTCAACAAACCCTTTAAGGCTATGATAGCGAGCGTGGATTTTAGTAGCTCAGGGTTTTAGGAACGGAAATTAAGAATAAAGATGTTTTAACACTTTATAATTTATTAACCTTTGATCACAATCTCATCTCATGTTAAATGACGATGGAGTCTAAGATGACAAACAAGTTAAACCTAGAGTGGACTGGTGCTCAAATGCAACTATCAGAATACTTGATGCTTGGCGACAGATTCCCTACTTAAGAGTGGTGGCTACTAGCCAGACGGGGTTAGACAAAGCCCTACCATGCTAGTTTCATCACAATCTTTTCACTGATAGCTAAGGCACATACACAAGGATTTGCACCTACGCCAATAGCCACAGTGTCTGAATACGCTCACCATTGAAATTGCACACAACTTTTAACTATTTTTTTTTATGTAACAGGAGGCTAACGAACAGGCGGGTCACCTGATGTTACGTAATTCCCGTCGTCCATAGACACTAACAAGTAACAGGGGAGTCGCAAATGCGTTGCCAGCCTGTGTTAGTGGGATGAAGGGAAGGGAGGAGGGGAAGGGAGAGGGGAAGGGAGAGGAGAGAGGAGGGGAGGAGGCCTCCGGCGCTCTCTCTAACCCAACGAATCGCAACAATGCCAGCACTGTTACTTCACGTTGGTTTTCTGTGAGAGGGTGGTACTACCCCGGGCGAACCGACCCATTCATTCTAAAATCAGTAATTGCCTCAACGTGGCTCTACCGCCTACAAAAACTAAAATTGCATATATACTTTAGGAAGGGAATTCTAAATTTTATTAAATTTAATTCTTGAATAAAACATATTAATATACTAGCTGTGCCCGCGACTTTCCTAATGTGAAAAAAAACTGACGAATAAAATCATCGAATGTATGAAGTCCATTTACTTCTACCTTTCTCTCGTACTTTAATCATTAAAATTATAATAACTTTTGATAATTGATGATGATGATGATGATAATTTGAATGAAACTAAAACTAAATGTTACTCCAGGATATGCTTTATGATTTTCTTGTTTTTATCGTGAACTTCAGTAGTGATGCGTGTTCAAACAAACAAACAGACAGACAGACATTTCTAAAAATGATTGAAACGTATTTTATTACTTATTTCAAGATAAAAAACGTACAGACACGTTAGGCTACATTCTTATTAGGTATATGTAGATGAAAAAAATCACCATTACGTCTGTCTGTGGATAAGCTATCTATAACAAATAATATATCCGTTTTACTCATCCTTTTTCACTTTACAATGACAGTATATTTCAATAATATGACGTCAAGTTCTTAGATATATTTATTTATCGGTTCTAATGATAAGATATATGGGGGTGACATACGTATATATACTATTAGTAATGTATCAGATATCGCTTTTACATATAATATGCGAGACTATTCTATATAAAAATATTTCATAATTTACCTAAAAAAACCTATTCTGTTTTTCCTTTTGTAATAAACTAAGGGGTCGTCCATTAATAACGTAAGGCGTTTTCAAAGATATTTTGACCTTCTCGTGAGATGTGGTGAGATTTGTCTCGAAATTTTCAAAGACGCTAAAACCTACACCGCATAAAGAAAAGCGAACCTGTGTTTGTGTTCCCTCAGATCTTTCAAGCCATGTAGTGAATTTGGTACAATTTTCACTATCATTTAGATAATTTCTTATGGAAGGTTTGTATATATAAAAAATGTATGTTATATATATATAGAGGGAAGTTCATATATTTTTAATGTTGCCGTAAGAAGCAGACTTTGGGTGCTTAAAATGGTAACGCTGGCTAAACCGTGAGAGCTCGTTCTTGATACCACTCATCACCGCCACCAAGTTCGTTATCACATTTTGGAAATAGAATGCTCACGGATGATTAGGTTAGAAAGGAGTTTCCTTCCACGAATCTTTGGTTTGTTAAATGTGCTATCAGCTTAGAACTTTCCAAAAGACTATAATATAGGATTCAGAGGGTAATGAACAACTTTCTAGATGATTGTAATGCTTGTGGTGCTGTAACCGTCCCTATACTACGATGACCGCTGATCATTTTGAGAATCGTACGTTTGGTTATCACCACCGTTGTACAAAAAAGGGAATTACTTATTTTGTTTATATGTAATGAATACCAAATTAAGTTAAAATAATGTCACAAAAATGGAACTTACATTTCTTTTTATTGCACCAAAAGCATTACGTTTGCTGTCATTAGGGTAACCCCTGATTATCACCTACTCGAGGCGGTACTGCATATTACTAATTACTAATAAAGCATTATTCATATTTATATCCACTCTCGGGTTACGTAATTAAGTAATTTGTGTTAGAATTATACAGATGTCGCTCAAAGGCCACACCTTATGACAAATCATCAATAAAAATGTTAAAGATAAACATGCTTTTGTCTGAAAATTAACTTACATCTATTTTGAAACTCCTGGTAAAGGATGCCATACGCTTGAATCCTTCCAGACTTGTCCGAACAGCTGCGTTAGTATTCACCATTGTAACTGTTCAATATTCATTCAAATAACACAAAACTTTACGCGATAAAACTCGAATGCTTTCTCAATTGTATTTGTTATCATTTTTCAATAAAACACTAATAAATTAAGTCACACAACGCGGGGAGTCTGTAGTAATGTTTTGATCGACTTGCGCGCGTGACTTCTCTTTTATACTGTGAGTAACCGACGAGGAAAAACCTGACTCCAACAATTCAACTACGTCAGTTAAATAGTTCAATCGTTATTTCTAATAAATATATGTAATACTATGAGAATTAGAAAGGACAGTTGGTTTGTAGGTCAGTCGGTACGATGCACTAAGGTGCGTACGTCTTGGTCACGTAATTCGTAAAAGAACCGCGTTTGATTCTTGCAAATTAACTGTCATACTTCAACGCATAAGCATGTTCTTTTTTCTGCGACTTATGATCCGCAACTTGTTTCTGCCTTTGTTTTGTCCAAATGCAATATAGATGGCTCTGTCAGTAAAGCTGTCCTCTACTCACTAGGTGCTTCCTCCCTAGAGCTTACTTGTTGTACCTGTAATACTGATAAATAATTTGAATTCGCCATTTTGTAGGCATTATTTAAGACAATACGAAATTCATTTATTTATTGCATTAATTTTATAATCTCCATTTATATTCTGTTATAATTATTTATAATTATTTTTAACAGTCAACCTCACCTGCGCGCGGTGCACCCTGCTGAATAACGAACGAGGCAATGGCGAAAGCGGGGTGGTAGGGTTTTACAGCCCGACTGGGTCGCAACCACCATGTATATGGCGAAAAAGCCCGTAATAGTGATTCCCTTTTGCGGGTAGCGTTTCGGGATCAGCCTGTGCATATCCAGCTCTTCGCTGGCCGGCATGACAGCGGCGACCGGCGATGGATAGTGCATCACTCGGTGGTCGCCATTGTTTTTAGACTGTACTGTGCTTACCATCAGGCATAGTGCAGTCACTTTGCCGTGCTACAATAATAATAAAAAAACTAAAGTTTTCTGGATAATATTGCCACAGATGAGTGTTTACATATTCATGATTTCAAAGATTCAGTTTTCAATAACATCTTCTATCATAAAATATACACCGCAGATCCCTAATTCAAGATTTGGATAACCGATAAAGGTAAATAATCCGATAGAACCACAAAGAGATACACAGTTTTCTACGATTCGATTTCGTCATATATGCTATTGTTTTATATGTATACGACTTAAATAAAATCCCGAATTTGTTTACAGGGATGTTATGCCATCGCAACACATCATAACAGCTGACCAAGAGTTCCCGCCCGGATTCCCAGTCCCACGGTGGGGCAGGTGTACAAGGCATAGAGGCAAGGCAAGGAGCTACCCGATGTCTCCGTTTTTTTTTTAATGACTAAGGGATTGACCCTTAGCCAACAGGGTTCCTCTATCATGGTGGACAGAGACTTTGTATATCTTGTTTTCTTGTATATCTATTTTTGATGTTAATTTAATATTCTATATGTTATTATCATTATTTTTATTATATCCATTTGCTTATTATTTCAGAGTTGTTTTATTATTTTTAGCTTATTATTATGGTTATTAATTTATCATTTTATTTACTAATCATTGAACATCTATTACATTTATTTCTATTATTTTGGATAGCCATTTTTTCTATTCTTTATATATGTATATACTATTTATCTTTAAATATTATTATTTAACTTTATTAGTATTTTAATGTTTTTTAAAGTTTTTTAGTATTGTCTGCCAATTTTTAAAACTATTTTATTTTACTACGATTTTATTTTAGGTCAACAACATTCAGCCCGGGTTTCCATCAAACTTGTGTTTTGTAACTGGTTATCGACACACTACCGGTTGTCATCCTCGACATCCGGGTGTGTCGATTCTTTCTGGTTGTCTTTCTCCTAGTTACTTTTCTTTAAGCAGAATTATACTCCTGGTTTTATAATTACTTGTTTTAACATAATCTTCTTAAATTATTAAGCCGATTTGTTAATCTTCGTAATGGGTTCCAAGGTAGTTTTATCTTTCTATGCCTGGTGGTCGGCTCGTTCTTACCTGGTTTACCTGTATGTTTTGATCTAAAGTAGTATTAGTTTTATTTGGCCAATTTAAGTTTTTGTATCTTGGTTTATTTTTGATGGTGTATTGCATATCGCAGATTTTATTGCACCGCTGATAATTTAAGACTATATTTATCTGTTTAGCAATATTTCAGCTATACGCAACACTCATCCTAGCTATCCAGTCCCATTTTGTTCTTATTGGGCACTCAGTGTCGAAAGCGTTGTGATCCATTTTCTCTGCTTTCCCGATGCAACAGTTTCTACATTTTGGCGCTTTTCCCTCCTTTTTAGCCGGGCAGTCTTTACTTACGTGTTTGTCGCCACAATGACTGCAGATGTCTTCCGGCTCTTCGCATATCTTCCTTCCATGTCCGTACCCCAGGCATCTCGTACATTGTATAAGGGGAGACTGGTCTTCTACATTGACCCGCTGGAGGTCAATGTATACTTTTGCGGCTTTCGTCAGTCTCCCCCATACCTTCGGAAAAACCTGGAAGTTCAGGTGGTTCAGCGTGCGGATTCCTCGTTTTGCGTCGGTATTTTGCCGTCATCCTATTTTCGGCCTCAGGTATATCCTCTAGGATTGAGGTATTTTGGGCTCTTATCATCTGGATGACTTCTTCATCAGAGTGGTCGGCGAGAACATTCTTAATTATTACTAATGGATCTTTGTTTTTAGCATTTTCAACACTGAGGCTGGGATCTTTTTCTTCTACTGCTTTAGTAAATCTATTAGCTTGGTCTCTGTCCTTAAAATCTAATACTACTTTTTGATCCCTCGCTTTTCTTAAATTTTCTACACGGAACGCTGTTGTTTTTGTATCGACTGCCATTCTAAGTTTTCCGATAACGTCGCTGCTAGTATCTATTTCCGATTTTGATGACACGATCAATGAGTAGAGAGGTTTTGGTGTTTTTATTTTTGCATCTAATTTTGAATGGTTCTCAATTTCCGAAAGATTTAAATTAACTGTATTTTTGTTTATATTCTCCAATTCTAAACTCCCTATCTTATCCTTAATTTCTTTTAATGTTGTTTTTATTTCTCCTATGTTATTGATTAAGTCTTCTGTTTTCTTATTTAATACTTTTTCCCCCTCTCTCATCTTTTTAGTTAACTCCTCCACTATGTCATTCGTGTCTATTTTTGTTACTTCTCCTTTTTCTAAGTTTTGTATTAAGAGAGCAAGTTTCTCCGAGTGTTCTTCCTCCTTCTTCTTTAACTCACTTATAAGTTTTATTTCAGCGTCCTTATCTTTTTCTGTTAATTCTAATATAATTTTGTACATTTCGCCCAGCTGTTTTGTTACTCCATCCTTTATAATCCCTTTTAAATTTCCCGATTGCTTTAGTAGACTTTTTGCTTCTTTATAGTGTATTGTTGCAATATCTTTTAGGGTTTGTTTTGGTTTTTCAAGACTTTCGATTTCTTGAGCTTGTTTGGTGGCGGAGAGTCTTTCTTTACCAGACTGGCGTTTTTTACATTCGTCCATTTTAGAAGTACTTGCTCTGGCAGTCGAGCTCATTTTATAATCAATTAAGTTTGTATAACTTTTAAAATGAATTTATTAAAATAATATTTTTTTGTAAATTTGTAAAAGTTGTATAAATTATAATTTTTTATTGTATATCTAGCCTAACTTACGTCTATATTATTGTATAATATAATATAATATTTATTAATTAAATATATGTCATGATTTAAGTCTATCTCCTATATGTAAATTAAAATTTTTATAATTTTTTTAAAATTGTAAAATTTTTATGGTCAGTTTAAATAGGAAATACTTGCCTCAAGGGCGCGTATTTAGTCTTATTACACTACTTACTATCTATGCTACAAGATCCGCTCCGAAAAACAGTCACTTTCAAACTTTTAAAATTCTCAAGTATGAGAATCCACCTAACCGGGAGAGACAAATTTCCCGTTTTCGATTTTGACGTTCGAATTTCGTCGTTCAAAGGGTGGGATCCTGTCCGGGAAGTCAAGGGCGGAAATCGATCGGAAATTTCGAACAGATTTTTTGTAATTTTGAGAAATGTGTGTTTTTAATAGGTATTTTTTCTTTTTCAGGTTCCAGGAATGTCCCTCGACTGTTCCAGCAGATGCGGCGCGTGAGGGGTGGTGCTCCCTCTCGGACAACGTGAAAAAGAAAGGGATTTCGACCTCTAAAATTCCAGAATTTGTAATAAATTAACTAATAAATTATAAAATTGCTATTTTCGACTAAAAACGATTAAAACTAAATAAAATTTTGAACTTTTAGTTTCCCAGCAGATGGAGCGGAGCGAGACGATCACTTATATGTATCACACTTATATATAAGGCTTTTGTGTGTCTGTCAAATTTCAAGATGTTGTAGCGATCCCGATGTCTCCGTTCCCACACTGTTCTAGTATAAATTAATGTCATTCGACAGTGTTAACCTAGTATCAGTATCATTCAGATATTGTTAGTTTTAGTCTAACATACTAACCTCTGCCCGCGACTTCGGCCGCGTGGATTGGGGCTAACGCTAATACGCTCTCAAGAAATATATTTATATATTTTATTACTTATTCCAAGGCACCTGCAACTGATTTTTTTCATAAAAATCTGAAACTGCAGACACGTTGGATTTACATTCTTAATATATACTAGCTGACCCGTGCCCATTCCGTTCGTTGGGCGGTAACAGGCATTATCAAGCTACAACTTTTTTCTAGAACTCAATCATATATCTGTCATCGTTAAGGCAGCGTTCGTAAGAAACGTTTTCGTTCGACCATTTTTTCTCCGACTCCCCAGATATTACACCCTACAACATCACAAACTTTACCTCTTTATGATATTAGTATACATAATATAATTAGTTAATAGCTTCTGACAACAGCTTCTTCGTGACATCGTACGCGTGGAATGGTTATTTTGCGCTAAGACGTAGCGGAAGCTCTGAAAAGGAAAAATTACCCCGATTTTGCAACAGTCTTCATTGCTGCTCCGCTCTTATGTGTCTTAGCGTGATGATATAGCCTTCCTCGGTAAATGAGCTATATAACACTGAAAGAATTTTCCAAATGGGACCAGTAGTTCCTGAGATTACCCCTTACAACGTCACAAACTCACAAACTTTACCTCTTTACAATATTAGCATAGATAGTTTAGATATTATATGTATAGATAGATTATTTTGGTTTGTAAAGTTTGAATTGATTTGTATTTTTAATCCTCCGGCTCTGACCTTTCCAATTGGGAAAATTATAACATATGATTATTTTTAAGTTTTATAAACAATCTTTTATATTATATATTTTTTAAATATATCAGATTTAATTATAATTTACGATATCTTTTGCCAGTTTTACAGTGAATGAATAAAAATACTAAAAATGTACATATTATCGAGATAAGACTTTTGATATACCGCTGATCGATATTTCCTAGTTTTTTTTTTACTTTATAATTGTTTTGCATTATTACTCCAAATATGATACGTGATCGTCAAAACTACGACCAGTTTGAACATACAAGGCAATCACTAAGAAGAATCGGCAGATCTAGTTTATTTGTTCATCATACATAACATATTTTTACGAATACACATAGATATAGACATAGATATTTAAATTCGTTTTTGGCGGAGGCACAGAGAGAGGCGTCATTTCCAGACGTCACCATCGTTCACATATTGATCCACCCTTTACACATGAAAACTCACTTGACATGGGGCTTGAACTTACTATGTAGTGAATCGGTAAAACTTGTTTTTTTTATATCATAGAAGGCAAACGAACAGCTGGGTCACCACCGTCCATAGACACTTGCAACACCAGGGGAGTCGCAAGTGCGTTGCCATCCTTTGTTTGGAGAGGGGGAGGAAGAGAAGGGGAAGGGGAGAGGGAGAAGGGGAGGGGAGATGGTCCTCCAGCGCTCTCACTGACCAAAAGAAACGCAACAATGCGTGCACTGTTACTTCACATCGGTTTTCTGTGAGAGGGTGGTACTACCCCGGGCGAGCCGACTCATTCATGCTGAAACCAGTAATTAGAAGATTCAGCTTTGCTCTACCACCTTCAAAATCTGCATCCCTAGTAAAGAATATATAACTTGAACCTTACAAATGAAACTGGCTCTGAAACAAATGAAATATGTGGAGAAGTTGTTCCGCGACAGACTTTCTACTTGTCGAGATAAGTGCCAGCAAATCCGTAGGAAGCCTTTATGGTAGAGTGGTTTGACCGGTGGAATATCAATACGATGTCTACAAGTTCGATTCTCGGTATGCACCAATGTATTTTTCAGAATTCGCGTACATTTACTAATTTAATTTGGTAACAGTATCGGCTGACGGTGAAGGAAAAGATCGTGAAGGAACCTGAACCTGAGACATGTTTTTATAGTACCACCGTAAGTGGGAAACCTAAAATTGTGGATTTGTCGGAGTTTGAAATCACCAATATGTCGTGGGCTACCGATGTTATTACACCATACCTTCCATATTGTAGAGGTCCATATCCCTGAAGTGAAGCTCTTACAAGCTGATTATTAGAGTTAATCTACTAAACATATTTATTCTCCTTGATATATAGCTAATGAAAGTTTATATTCTAAAAATACTTTAGAACGAATGTAACGAGATAATAACGTATACCAAGCGAAGCGAAATTAACAATATAGTAAATCATTACACTAGAGATGGGAAAAGTTAATTGAATATACACGCCTCGATATCGATAAATCTTTCCGTGCTATCTGACTTTTCAAAGTATGTATCGTCTAAACTAAATGTAATCGCGCATTAGAATAGGTACTAAGCAGTAATAATAGATTTAATAGATGTAGCCTAATATCGGTAAAAGAGGTTGTTTATACCCTGCTTTCTACACTAGATACCTAATCAGTTAATTAAGTATCTAAAATGGTTATTTAAAATTTTTTAAAGCTGAATTTTCTGAATAACAGTTATCATATAACATTTATAAGACTTATTTGTGTATGATTGGTTATATTTCAATGTTAATTACATTTTATTATTATATCTTTATGTTATAAATTTATTTGTTCGTTTCTTTTATATTAGCACTCCTAATAATCTTTTATTTTTAATAATAATACCGCTTGGTTAGCCTGAAGAAAATGATTGTGAAATTAAAGTCGCTAGTATATAAAATAATAAGTGCAATAAAACTATTATACTTACACTCATTAAACTTATTTTAACGGACGTATGGATTTATTTTTAGTTTAGGAAAATATTTTGTAGTGTTTACCTTTTAGAACCTTATCGTTTATAATCATCAGACGCGATTGTAGTCAAATTATTTTAAGTATGTATAAAAAAATTGTTGTTGTGTTAATGATTATCTCTACTAAGGATTGGAGTATAACAAAGGGCATTTTCTAAGGCATATTTTGCTAGATACTTGGTATAGTATCTACAATATCTCTTATAAAATCAGTACGATAACAATAGTATGCCAAAATTTTGACACTGACAAACGGACTAGAGAATATCATGAAGCGGGACGTTTTTAAAACACCGTAAGTTAAATTGACAAAGAAAATAGTAACTAATGCAAAAATAATATATCGATGTAATTAATTCCTCATCTCTATAACACGCACACATGTAATCAATAAAGCATTCATACGCGGTTATCAACGATTATTAAGCTGGAGACACCTAGATATTGACAAATAGCTTTAATATTTTACCCTTCGCTTAGGGAGTAATAAATATCAGATGTGGTGGTACCTCATAAATATGCTTGCGTGGCGTTCCGAGGCGCGGCTTCGGACGAGCCGGTCAGAGGTGCGCGGGTTATCTCTTACATCTAGATATTGGATGAGTTCATACAATAGATGACAACGTGTAATTTTAATCAGAGATTTAACAATAGTTATAATTTTATATATATAACTAGCTTCTGTCCGCGACTTCAACTGCGTGGAATAGTTATTGTTTCCGCAGCGTACGCAGCGGAAGCTCTCGACAGGAAAAAATCTCGATTTTGAAACATTCGTTATTGGTGTTTAAATTAATAAGTATTTTCTTCTTTTTATTGAAGTTATACTTCTTTTGGCGCGTTAGGGAAAAATGATGAGAGTAATTTTTTACAATACGCTAGCACTCCGGCACGATAAACCGACACCCTGAAGTTATTACGATGCGCGCGCACACCGTCACGATAAAACCGACACCCTGAAGTTAGCTATACTCAACATTTCGTTTCATTGTATTTGTTGTTTATATTTCTTTGAGTTAAAACGTTCAATGTATTAAATACCTTTTTTCTATTGTTAGTGTCGTTTTTTCTACAAACGTAGAATAAGTCGAAAGATAAAATTTTTAAAAAGATTTTTTTTGTTACGCCAAAGAAGTATAATTCTAACGCGTGTACATAAGTACACACACACTTTTTTATGAATTTATTTCAATTTTGTGTATTATTATTACTGTATGATATTCCAAGAATTCATATAAAATCGCATAAGAGACCAGGAGGCTAATTGTTTTGATAATTGATTAATTGTTATTCTCTATTCCTTAATTATCTTTTTCTCTTTATGTTGTATAATATAGTAAAGTATATATTAAAACCTGGCCACATAATATATTTGTGTATGTGAAACGTGCTGCTTTTGTAATATGCATAGATACTGTTACAATGTCATAGGAAACAATATTTTAGAAACTATAAAGCACTACTACTACAGAAGCAGCAGCAGCTTCTTTTCTACTCCATTCAGCTATAGTATTATCATTGTTGGATATTGGTTTCTTTCAAATATCACCTTGCACTATTCCCTTCCAATTATTTTTTTATAGAGAATATATTCTGCATTGGATACCTTCTCTTAGTCTTTACATCTGAAGGTAGCGGCTGTATGTGCGCCTCCTTTCAACACCGTAGCCGAACCTGAGGAGATGGGCTGGGGGCCCATCTCCTCATTGCACAGGTTCCCCTGACGAGGGAAGGCGGCTGATGTGTACCCAGCCTACCTCCCTATTTCCCTATTTGTTTGTTTGAACTCGATTAGCTCTGAAATTACTAGTTATATTTAAAAAAATATTTTATAATTTTTATTTTTATTTTAGCACGGCAAAATGACTGTATTGTGCCTGATGGTAAGCAGAGTACAATCCAAAAACAACGGCGACCACCGAGTGTCACACTATCCATCGCCGGTCGCCGCTGTCATCAAATTTAACTTATTGAGGAAGATGAATGTTATTTATATTCAATATCACGCTACGACTCTTAGAATTAGACGACGCTTAGAAAAACTTCGTCGATTATACTTCCGCATATAAATTGAAAATATTTATGCCATTAGCAGCCTGTACGAGGCCCACTGCAGGGCCATAGGCCTCTTCCCGAAGGAAGTTATGGTCATAATCACCACGCCAGCCCACGACGTATTGGGGAATTCAAACTCTGAGAAATCTACAGATCTATGTTTTCCCACTTATAGTAGTACTACAAGAACATTTCTCAGGTTCCGGTTTCCTCACGATGTTTTCCTTCACCGTCAGCCGATACTGTTACCAATTTCAATTAGACAATGTACGCGAATTCCGAAAAATTCCTTGGTATATGTCGGGGATCGAACCTGCGGACATCGGAATGATATTCCAGCAGTGAAACCTCTGGATCACCACGACTTTAATATTTATTTGTCTCCTTATAAAATAAATGATTCGTTTTCTAACATAAAGAAAGTCAGTAAACAGTTAGTAGTTATTATAAGTTATACTTAAAAAGTCTCTAACTTTTATTAAACTTTTATTAAGTTAAATAAAACTTAAAAAAAATTGAGGCGTCACGGGACGCCTGGCAGATGTGAAACATTGACATTGTTTTATATAAGTTACATATATGCCTAAACGAACAGATTACGGCAGGAATCAAATATGGCATAATGAAAGCATTAGGTACATTTTACAATTTTTCAAAAAAATTACAATTAATCCCAACTCACGAGTTACAAAGCGAAGTCACAAGAAACACTTAGTATTGATAATAAACCGAAATAATACATATTTAGAAACAATACGGACTACTGTAATGTTTTATCCAACTCTGTGAAATATTTACAATGTATGCTACAATAACTTCCAGTCTGTTGATAATTGGCATAAATGAATACATTCTTTGTTTTTTATTTTAACCATTCTGTATGTTATAATACCCTTTTATTTGCATTAACTATATATATCACATTTGATAGTTGTTCTGCGAATACCAGCAGCCTGTAGATAATATGATATACTTCGGTTAATCACGATTAACAACGCGCCAAAATTTCAAATGACATCAGCCGTTTTGTCACCTAATGCCTTCTTTAAAATTTAGCGTGCTAAACATAGCAATGCAGACAGACCAATTACCTAATTTAAGTCAATTTGTAATGTAAGAACCGTGTACTGAACGAGTCGAATTCCAGTTTAATTAGTGTTAAGCAGGCTAGTAACCGAAACTTTACTTGAATCCTCATTTATATACGTTATTATGTAATAAATATCTATTATAAAATTAATTTATAGCATTTTGTTTAAAATGAAAAAGACAAACGATTATTGAAAATAGCGCCATCTGTTGTCCAGTAGAAAGATTATATATGATTGTTTTTAACAAATTTTTAAAACAATATTTTACAAAGGAGTATTTAGCGGGATCTTAGAATGTCATGTAGTAGATTTTATATTTTATTCATAATCTTGTGTTATTTACCTCTATATTTTGTAATATAGTTTGATTGTTGTGTACAAGTGACATGGATTTATTATATCACGGAACATTCAATTCTGATTTGCCACCAAAACTCTCTGGAAAAAGGGGACCACCATCATGGGAGCATTGAAATTATAGCAAGAAACTTGTAATATTATTTTCTATTCGATAATGGCAGCAATAATCTAGAAGATTGGTTGCCAAAAACAATATTAAAAAAGGTATAGACAATAATAAAAGATAATTTATAGATTACTACAATATGGGACCTCGCGAATCTTTATAGACCAAGTTTAAGGAATTCGATATCTTAACTCTGCCCTCCCAATACATTCTTGACAGTTTAATGTATGTCCGCAAGAACCTTCACAAGCTGGATTTTGCAAAAAAAAACCGACATAATCTAAATACTAGAAACTGTGGCAAACTGGTTGTCCCATGTTTCAGACTTAGTAAAACCAGTAACAGTTTTTTGGTAATTAGTGTTTGGTTTTACAACAAAATCACAAAGAATATTACCGATTTGCCGGATTATGAATTTAAGCGCCATGTCAAGGTTATATTGTCGAAAGGCTATTATAGAGTGGATCAATATGTGAACGATGGTGATGTCTGGAATTGACTCATCTCTGTGCATCCATTAAAAACTTTTGTGACATGTACCCAATGTACTCTAAATGTAATATATATATTAAAAAAATGTACCCGATCGAGTTTCTTGCAGATTCTTCTCGATGACTGGGTTGTTTTCGAACCGGTGGTAGTTTTGCCGTTCATACGTGCCTTCTTAGGGTTTATAGAATAAAGTGTTTTTGATTTTCATTAAAATCTTTTCATGTTTGTACAGATTTCGCCTTAAAATAATCATAAAAAATGGTCGTGTAGTTTTGGCCGTAAGAACACACTAGGGAAATATAAAATCTACATTTCTGAATGAAAGTTATTAGGAATTTAGTAAAACAAGTCACAAAAATATTTCTTATGAGACAACATCTTTACCCTCGTTGTGAGTTGAGAATCGATGAAACGAAAAAGCGACATTAAAAGGAAACAAAATATACATCTATAGGATTTAACGTGCAATAGAACGAGATGGAATCCATTTGAAAGTATTTTGAAGGCTTTATTTCTATCGTGTGTGAAATTTATACATTTATTTTTAACCGAGCATAATGTAATCTTATACACAGATTTTTGTTTAGATCTTTATTAATAAAATTTAGTTATTTTAAGTTAAATTGGTTATCATTCAGTGACATTTTAGTTAAAAGTAAATGATGTAATTATTTAATATTTATTCATATAATTATAAGCTATACGATTAATATATTACGTCAAAGTGCGTAAGGTGATATAACAGTATAACCTAAGATTACATTGTCAAAAATATTTTATTTATTTAAACTTTATTGTACCCCAATTACATATATATACATTTCAAAAACAATTTACGTTTTATTAACGGTACAATGGGCGGCCTTATTGCTATTAGCAATTTCTTCCAGGCAACCTTTGGATGGATTTTTCAATGGAGTAGAATCAGGGGTATTCTGGGTGTACAGGAATAAATACTAGGTAATACCACCTAAGATAGTGGCACGTAACTGTAATATAATAATGTAATAACTATAAATAATATAAAATATAATAACTGTAATGAAATATAATATAATGTAATGCAATATATGATATATATATAGATGTATAGATTGATATACACATAAGCGAATTTTAAATAGATAAATAGTGTTTTTTGACAGAGTTTCTAAAAATGCCCATCGTCTGCGCCCATCTTATAGAAATCGGTAGAGCATTCCATAGTCGGACAGCTTGTCTAATGTCAATAGTATTATATAGTATATAGTATAGTATATAATATAGTAGTAGTTATGATTTACTTGTGAATCTCTAAAATTGTGCAATTAATTTATTTCTTTAAAATTAATTATACCCAGGAAAATCATAATTACTTACGAAGTGTCTTTCGCCGGCAAATAGAAATACAATAAATCACAATAATAAAATAATAACTGTCAACTTATACAAGTGTTATAAAATATTTAAATAATACCCGTCTGTAGACAAGGGCAAGACTCTCTTTTGTAATCTAACTTTTTTAAAGCAAGTATTCAACGTGTATTTAACTTTTTTGTAATGGAATTGAGTTGAACATCATTCGTCTAAAAGAAGTATGAATTATTCTTCAATGTTAACCACTAAACGATTGTTATTTATTACAAGTGAGAATGGATATTAAAATCAAATTCATGAACATACCTTTTCATTAAATATGCTTATTTAGCATGTAAAACCTTAAAATGTAAAACCGGTTCGGAATACAAAACCCATTGTTAACTTAAGTTACTGAGCTGATAGTATTGTTATAACACTGCGCTTAACTTTAATCTTTTAATATTATTAAGCTTAAAAAATTATGTTTTTTTTTTGTTTGTTTAATCATGCTAGTTTTGAAGGTGGTAGAGCCACGCTGTAGCTATTACTAGTTTCAGCATGAATGGGTCGGCTCGTCCGGGGTAGTACCTCACAGAACACCGACGTGAAGTAACTATGCTTGCATTGTAGCGTTTTGTTCGGTCAGTGAGCCCACCTCTTTTCCCCCTTTTCCTTCCTCTTTCTCCTTTCCCTAACCCTCCCCCATACACAGGCTGGCAACGCACTTGCGACTCCCCTAGTGTTGCTAGTGTCTATGGACGGTGGTGATCACTTAACATCGGGTGACCCACCTGTTCGTTTGCCGCCTTTTGACATAAACAAAAAAAAAAGTTCCGGAAACAAATGGTTAGATTTGTAGAATTCATTTTGCATCTTACACTAACAGTCTCTCTCGACTTTGCTTGCGCTTGTGTCTTTAAAAAAATAACATTAGGTATACTGTATTCAAAGACAAATTTAAGACTAAATTTAATTATCCCAAGTATTCACTAGAAAGTAAATTAATGTTGTGAGAAGAATATGTCTAATTGAACAGCCGCTTTAGTACGATCAAAACTACGAATATAGTGTGAAAAACCTTTTCTTTTTCTTTCGGTTTGGTATGCCTATGTAGGCAATTACGCCAATGTCAAGTATGACAGATATACGTTTTAAACTTAATGCCAGATATTCAGTGTAACAACGTAGAATAATCGAAAATAGCAACGTGTCAACATATTTAAATCATCAAAGGTTTGTATACTGTGTTGTGAGTGCCACAGATATTATATAGAAAGAAAGAAAGAAAGTAATTATGCTATTGATTTATTTCTAATGCAAGAATTTAGATGTATGTTATTTAAATTTCCAAAATGTACGTAGTTTTTTCCCTGACAATTGGACTGAACTCAGTTCTAAACTAATTATTGTAGTGCAGTATTATGTTACTTCGTCTGTATTGGAATTATATCAAAACATAATATTATTAAAACAAAATGGTTTCCCAGGTCAGTTTCGTGAAAAGTCTCGTGGCTGTCCACGTGTTAATACCCTATAGATACTACACTTATAGATTCTTATCATTAAATTCGTTTTTAATCTTTCACACCTGCAATTAATTTCAGTCATAGATATGGTATCTATCATTTGCGGTGAATCACCTGACATGAATCGAAAAAAAAACACACACATTAATCATTACAACTAATTTCCTATACATTTAATTCACACTAGCAGTTACCGACAACTCCATCTGCATTTGTGTATTATAAACGACTAGCTGTTACCGTGACTTCGTCCGCGTATAATACTTACCTTGGGCTAACGCTAATACGCAGCGAAAGCTTCCAAACGGAAAAAAACCCCGATTTTGAAACATTCTCCTTTGCTGCTCCGCACCTATTAGTTTTAGCGTGATGATATATAGCATGTAGCCTTCTTTGATAAATGGGCTATCTAACACTGAAAAAAATTTCAGTATAAGAAGAATTATTAAAAATGACCAGTAGTTCCAGAGATTAACGCGTTCAACCAAACAGACAAACCCTCCATCTTTATAATATTAGTATAGATTACACCATAAACTATCTACGTGTAACTCTAATATTATGAAGTTGCTCGTCAAGCGAGTTTTGTCGTCATAAGACTATATAATATGCTGAATCAATATGTGAACAGTGGCTATGTCTGGAACTGACAGCTCCCTCCGTGCATAAATAATATATGTTAAAAAGATAAACCAGATCGAGTTTCTTGCCGGTTCTTCTCGATGACTGAGTTGTTATCCGAACCGGGGCTAGTTTTGAAGTTCATAAGCGCCTTCTCAGGGCTTAAATTGAATAAATTATTATTAATCTTGGTTGTTTTTGTTATACGATAGGAGTCAAACGGACAGGTGGGTCACCTGATGTTAAGTGTTCACCCCCGTCCATAGACATTTGCAACACCAGGGGAGTCGCAAGTGCGTTGCCAACCTGTCTTGGGGGAGAGGGGGAGTAAGGAAAGGGGGAAGGGGAGGTGGGCTTCCGGCGCTCTCACTAACCGAACGAAACGCAACAATGCAAGTACTGTTACTTCACGTCGGTTTTCTGTGAGAGGGTGGTACTACCCCGGTCGAGCGGGCACATTCATGCTGAAATCTTTAATAGCTTCAGCGTAGCTCTACCACCGTTAAACATCCGTGGTTTCATTTGTTTCCAGATCGAAATCGAAATCGATGAACGCCGGCTGCACGCACGAAAAATCATGACTCGTTGTCACGTTCCGCCTGAGCCGAGCGTGCAAGCGAGAACGCGGAACAAGTGATAGAGAGGCGCGATCGGCCGAAGCGTTCGGCTTGTGACTTATTTATCTATATATAGAATAATTCAATTCATAAAAGTATGCAATTTTTCCTCTGCTCCAATGCTTTCTTATGACGTTATCGCGTAAAATTATCGTCCGTAAACCAACTTTACAAATAATTTCTTTTTCGAACTTACTGTACAGATACTTAATGCCATGTTTTAGCTGATGTAAACAATCCTAATCTATACTAATATTATAAATAGGTAAAGTTTGTGACTTTGTGACGTTGTAAGGGGTAATCTCAGGAACTACTAGTCAGATTTGGAAAATTCTTTCAGTGTTATATAGCTCATTTATCGGTTATATTATCACGCTAAGACCTATAGGAGCGGAGCAGCAATGAATAATGTTGCAAAATCGGGGTATTTTTTCCTTTTCAGGGCTTCCGCTGCGTGTTAGTCCATAACCATTCCACGCGTACAAAGTCGCGAGCAGAAGCTATTAACTAATTATATTATCTATACAAATATCATAAAGAGATAAAGTTTGTGAGGTTGTAGGAGGTAATATCTGGGGAGTCGGAGAAAAAATGGTTAAACGAAAACGTTTCTTACGAACGCTGCCTTAACGATGAGAGATATATGATTGAGTTCTAGAGAAAAGTTGTAGCTTGATAATGTCTATTACCGACCATTGAAGTGGGCACGGGTCAGCTAGTTAATATTATAAATACATATGTCTGTTTGTTTGTTTCTCTTTCACGCCCTAATTACTCAACCGATCTATGATTTTTTATATACACAAAGTAAGTAAGGGGCACAAAAATGATCATACGGTATTTTTAATGAACAGTACTGTTCATAAGAGACCTATCAAATCCGAATAAATGCGAGAGAAGGCGCGAGCCAAAGCCAGTATTCAATAAAAATGAGAATTCGGATTTTCTAGTGATCGATAAGGCTTAAAAGAATTATGGAGTTATTTCTACGGAAACGAAATAGTGACAGTGGCAAATCCTTATTTGAATTTTTAGCAGAATTAGCAGGAACAACATTCAGCATGTTTTTACTGCTATTTCGCTGTATCGTTGAAAACACAGTTTCATTTCATTAACAACTTCAAATTAGTGTGTTGATTCAGTTGTTTTTGTGTCGAGTTTTATTGTTAACATTTGTAAGAATATTAAATACCGATTTACCGAATAATACATTCAAGGATTATTTAAATTAGGTATTTTTTTATATTTTACAGCATCTGACTACGATATCACCTGATTTTAAATGACGATGAGGTGATAAAAAACAAACCTAGGGAAACTAGCTCTCAGATGTACCTGCTGGGTCATACCTATACATGCTTGGATTCTCAACTGAAGGGTGCTTAACATGGCGGGCGAGCTTAGAAAAAATTCTACCACCATGCTATGGCTCCATCACTATGTGATATGAAGACTGAAAGCTCTAACCCAGTGGTTGGCAAATAAATAGTCAGAAAAAAAAACAAAAAATACAAAACTGTAATTAATTTAAAGATTTTTTTTAAATTAAGGTTTGTTTTAGTAGATATATTTTATGAAAATAATTAGAAATAAAAGTACAGGTCTCGAGCTTGTCTTTGCTCAATATATCTCTTTTGCAAGACACTAGCCGTGCTATTGTTGCTTTCTCAAAATGTATTTAAAAAGGTTTACTTATCTCTTACAAGGCAAGGTAATCAATGATATTGTAACTAAAGATACGTTACCTACATGATTGACAGAACAAATGGCACGATAACGCACACATACGTAACGTAATATTGTAACGCCACACTGTGTTAGATAAAATGTGGAAGTAATATGGCATATTCTCAATATCGGTGGTGAAAAAGGAATACTCATATGTTGCTCAGATACGGGCGGATTGACGGCGCAGCCGTCAAACATAGGCTAACTAGCCACGTTTTAACAAGGCGTTGTCGAAGCGCTTATGGTGTATCTATATAGTTACATTATCATTGAAGGTTATAGTTAAACTGTCTGCACTAAACACTTATATTTGTTATTATGGTTGGTTATTGAATTGTATGGCTAAATAGAGTATCCATCTTTATTATCGCCGATAGATTGATTACTTTATTTGTTGCCACGAGGTTCAATTTATGTGCAACAGTGTAGCGGAAAAAAATTGTTACTCTTTAGCACAGCCTGGAGAGCACGTGCAGGGGAATGAGAGGTACACTTCCACAGACAACCATCCTCACAAACTCTCTTGTTTATTTGGTTATTAGAATTTTATTAAGAATACAAATGTATTAGACATAGTCGTAGGTTTTAGGATTCCAATCACCTTATAAGATCTCTACTGAATCACTTATCTCTTAAAATGTTATCTATATATTTTATATCGTGATAGGATGAGATTGTCGCAAGATATGTGTTATCTTTACACCGTAACAAATAATAAAAAAAGAAATGTAAAACACAAAGAGCGTTCTTTTTTATTTAAAACTAGCGGGCCCTGCAGACGTTGCCCTGCCCTGATTATAGAAAAAATCCTTGACAATTATATACCAAAACGTTCCCCATGAATCAATGTATCCACTGGTGAAAACCACTTGAAAATCCGTTCAGTTGTTTTAGAGTTTATCGCGAACAGACAGACAGACATTCGCGTTAAGGCACTTTGTTTTATACTATGTAATGAAATAGTCAGCAGTAAAAAAATTGTAGAATAACAACAAATAATGATAATCAGTGAAATATGAATCGGGCTAGTCAGATATTTTTTCTTTGTTAAGTATAACAGGTGACTGTTTAAAATTTAACACCCTTCAATCCTTTGGTATTTGGTCACACACAACATATAAAATAATAATATTAAAACAAATACTAATAAACAACAAAGAAAACCTTAGTTAAAGTTTGTTCTAAAACTTTTAAAGGTATAAGAACGATACTTACGAACTAAATTAAATTTGTAAGTGACACTATTAGCCAACGGTGGAGGAAAACATCATGAGGAAAACGGAACCTGAGAAATTTTCTTATAGTACCAATGTGTGCGGGAAAATATATAACTGTGGATTTAACGGAATTTGGAAACACTAATACGTCGTGTGCTGGCGTGGTGAGTATGCCCATATCTTCCTGCAGGAAGAGGCCTATGTTATTGCAACTTATCTCTTACAGGTCGATGATGATAGTCAATTATGATTGACATAAATAATATTAAGATTAAATTATTATATTCTTGTAATTCATTTTCTCTAAATTATTTTTATATGTTATCAATCAAAGATATTCTCATGAGTCCATTTTTATTGTTACCAATTATCCTCTACAGAAAAGCGTAATGCTACAATCAAGAATCATCCTCATGTTCAATCCTACAAATTATTTTGATGGTGGTAGAGCTACGCTGAAGCTATTACTGGTTTCAGCATGAATGAGTCGGCTCGCCCGGAGTAGTACAACCCTCTGATAGAAAACTGACGTGAAGAAACAGTGCTTGCATTGTTGCGTTTCGTTCCGTCACTGAGAGCGCCGAATTCCCACCTCCCCTTCCCTCTCCTCTCCCTCTCCCTCCTCTAAGCCTTCCCCCCAAATAGTGCCCCCACTTGCGACTCCACTGGTGTTGTTAGTGTCCATGAACGGTGGTGATTACTTAACATCAGGTGACCAACCTGTTCGTTTGCCACCTATGTAATAAAAATATATATATATATATATATATA
>MU158824.1:548684-567048 GCA_015888305.1 Antheraea pernyi
TATATATATATATATATATTCTAAGCATCAAAAACACTATGAAGTATACTCATTTATAGAAACGAGTCACACGCCATCTTTTATACATTATTGGACAAGATTACTATATTAGTAATCTTATTGTAAAAACCAACAAACATACAAATTTGTTCTGTATACAAGTCATTAGTTATGTATAAGATACATTTTATATTATAGATAACTGCATTTATCCATATGGACTGTCCGATACATTTTTTGTAGTTAAAAAAAAACTAAATGAACAAACAGACATAAACGATATACTTAATATTATTTATATTTGTAAGTAGATCTCAAAAACGTTACAAGGAAAATATAAAAGCGCTTAAGTTCAAGGAAATCGTAACATCGGGCTCTTAAATCACCTGATCAGCTTTCAACGGTCAGTTAAGTATACTTTCAAGGTCAGCTTCTTTTAGAAAAACACTTATATATGAACTCTATGTCATACGATATAGAGTTTATTCTTATTTATCTGTAGAGGTAAATTAATAAAATGTATTTTCATGAATTGAATCATTTCGAAACTAGAACCAAAAGTGTTTATATTTATGCGTTCATTTGTCTCTAGTAGCTGTTTTAGGAAGTAAGTAAGACAACCCTCTGGCTTCAAAATCTAGATAACATATTTGTTAGAACTAAGCCTTAGGAAAGAAGACGAACTATCTCTATACCAATATATCGCTAGGATTTCCCGCGGTTTCGCTTGCCTTTTCTATGTATTAATAATTTTTGACGCTTTATTTTATATTTATACTAGCCGACCCGGGAGACGTTGTCCCACCCTGATTATTAAAAAATCCTAGACAAATTATATACCAAGACCTTCCTCATGAATCCCTCTATCCACTGGTGAAAGCCGCATGAAAATCCATTCATTAGTTTTTGAGTTTATCACGAACAGGCAGACAGACAGACGCGGTAGAGGACTTCGTTTTATACTATGTAATGATCATAATAATGTACAAATAATTACAGATTTTCACATAAACTTTCAACACCTTTTTCACCACAATAGGGTATGAATTTCCAGAAACTTCTTAGTGGTAATCTACTGTGTAAACCCACTTGTACATTTTCACGGCTTTGGCCTTAATCGTTTGTGAACTATGCGCTGATATGTCAGTCAGTTAATTATGCTTAAATATTTGTTGGTGGTAGAGCCACGCTGAAGCTAGTACTAGTTTTAGCATGAATGGGTCGGCTCGCCCGGGGTAGTACTACCCTCTCATAAAAAACCGACGTGAAGTAACAATGTTTGCATTGTTGCGTTTCATTCGGCCAGTGAGATTGCCGGATACCCACGTACCCTCCCCTTCTTCTCCCCTCCCTCCATCCCCTCCCCATACTCCACTCCCCCTCCCCCAAACATGCTGGCTACGTACTTGCAACTCCCTTGGTATTGCAAGTGTCTATGTGGTGATCACTTAACATCAAGTGACCCACATGTTCGTTTGCCTCCTATGATATAAAAAAATAAATAAAATAAAATATGGATAAAACATCTCTACGAGTAAAGCTTCCTCTATTTAGCTATAATTAGTTACGGTAGGTGACGCTCTGATCTGGGGCGGCGGCGGCACTCGGCCGGTTACTCCCCAACGTGGGGGGGCCGGGCGCCGGGTGTCGCCGACTCTACATGGGAGTCGTGCGGGCGATGGCCGCCTACGGGGCACCAGTCTGGGCTGATGCCCTCGGTGCCGCCAACGTGCGTGCGCTCCGCAATGCGCAGCGCACGGTGGCACTGAGGGCAATCCGGGCGTACCGGACGGTGTCCTCGGCGGCGGCCTTCACGCTCGCCGGCTCCCTGCCCTGGGAGCTGGAGGCAGGAGTTCTCGCCGCCGTGTACGAGTTCACGGCGGCGAGGAAACGAAGGGGGGAGCCTCCGGCTCCCAGGGAGGTAGAGGCGGAGAGACGGCGTCTTAGGGGGGACGCCGTCGAAAGGTGGCAGCAGGACCTGGCGGACGAGCGATTCGGGCGGTTTACAGTGGACGCCGTCCGCCCGGTCCTGCGGGAGTGGACTGCCAGGGAGTGGGGCTCCCTGACGTTCCGACTGGTGCAGGTACTCACCGGACACGGTTGTTTCGGGTGGTACCTGCACCGGATCGCACGCAGGGAGCCGACGGCCGCCTGCCACGAGTGCGGCGCTGAGGAAGATACCGCGCAGCACACGCTGTCTGAGTGTGCTGCGTGGGGGGAGCAGCGCCGCATCCTGGCGGCGGCCGTGGGAACGGACTTATCGCTGCCGAGCGTGGTTTCGGCCATGCTCGGCAGCGAACAGGCTTGGCGAGCGATGGCCTCCTTCTGCGAGGAGGTCATCTCGCAGAAGGAGGAGGCGGAGAGGGCCCGCGAGGCAGACCCTCAAAGTGGCCGTCTCCGCCAAAGGAGGACAGGCAGGAGGAGAAGGCGCTTCGCCCAACTCCTCCTGCCACCGTAGCCGGACCTGAGGGGATGGGCCGGGGGCCCATCTCCTCATTGCACGGGTCCGGCGGGCGAGGGGGGGGCAGCCGGTGTGTACCCGGTCTGTCCCTCTATAGGTAGGAGCCCGGCGGTCACCTTCCGCCGGGCGGACCGTGGGGGTGGCTCTACAAGGTTGATTAGCTCGAACGATCCCTTGCCGCCCCCACAAAACGGTCTGTCGGTACACCGTGGGGTTTTAGTCCGTGCGACTCGGACATAACCCACCCTCTCCCCCGGGAGGGTGGCGTATCCATAAGGGATTTCCCCACGTTAAAAAAAAAAAAAATCTTTTTCACGCATAATAACATATTAATTCCAGTTTGAAAGCATATCCCAATCTTTTTAATTAAATATTTTCTTTTGTATCTGTAACTTATTAATGTATATTACAAGACAACGTCTGTCTACGGACTCTGGTAGTAATAATGCATGAAAATAAAAAATGGGTGTATACTTATAGACCACAAGATAGAAGTGAAAACTTCTAACTTGTACGTCGCGTTCCTTATCAACGCATGGCGGTTCACTTTCATTCACTGTGTTTTTCATTAAGTTATTATTGCAGTTCAATTAAAAAGAGTAACAACTGACTCGTAATTCCCGGAATTAACGTGCTCAAACCAATAAGAAACTTATCTCTTGTATAATTAGTGCAACATAAATACGACTTAGTAAGTGTATTAGAATTCAGTAAAATACTTTATATAACGCATATTAAGCTGATATTCGTCTTTGGTTTCCATTAATTAACTTATATGTACTTAAAACAGTAATAAAGTAACTTAAACTAAACTTACCGGTTCGCTTAAAGTCATATTTGATGACATACTTATAGTAAATACTTCAGTACTCTCTGTGTTCGCCATTTTATTATTCACACAATCCAGTGCACCCATAACTTAATATTTGACACTTTGAACTTAAAAACACAAAAAAAAAACGTAATAATCGGTCACTATAAAACTTATTCGAACACCTGTTCGTTCGAGAGACAGAGCTGATATGTTTTTGTAAATCGATAAAAATGTATTCAAGTTATCCGCTTGAAGTGTTGCTGCTTGAATGTGTGAGAGAATACTGATACGAAGCGGCGTGTGCGCGCCGATCTTTACACGGATATACGAGATATAATATACTAGATATGACAGCAAGTGTTAATTGTCATTGAAATAGGGAATTTTCGTTTAAAATGGAAGTTCATAATAAAATTGAGTTATCATATGGATATACCCAGTTTCATGTTATAGATTTATTTTAATAACTAGTTCCTACCCGTTATATAGAGGAAAAAATTAAGCACAACACCGCTTGCCCCACTTTTCCGCGCCAGGGAAACAAATCGCTGCAGGCAAAGTGCTTGTCGAAATTCTACTTTCTTACAACTTTACTAACTCTATTGTCCTCTGTACATGTAATAAAAATGAAGTGTCAATTATTAAAAAAAAATCAAAATGTAGACAACAGTAGATTTTTACCTAATAATATAAAATATTACTTAATTTTGCTATTCTATACTAGCGGGCTCGACTCTGACTGTCTCATCCTTATAATAAAAAAAAACCTTGATACATTATGTATATACCCTAAACATTTCTCATGAATTACCTTATTTACTGCTTAAAACCGCATGAGAATTAATTCAGTAGTTTTTGAGTTTTTCGCGAATAGACAGACAGACACGTTGCAGAGTACTTTGTTTTACAATATGTAGCGATTAATTAATTCTTATTCACATCTAGAAGATATACACAAACGTTTAGAATGGCTCAACAATATCTCTTATGATTCACGTGCGCGTACTGATGTTCAACACGCCTTGTGTATAATAGTATGACATAGTGACGTTGTCAGTTTGTGGGTCAATGCGTTAACTGGACAGTTAAATATAGTTCCGGCATTCAATCAAACGCAAGTACATTATCAGTGGATAGGTCAACGGTATTGTTTATCGGTAAATTTGATATTTTTGATGTAATGTTATTTAATGAACCTAATTTAACCCAATTAGATGCATACCTTATTAGGATGAATTAATTCTGCTTTATATTGAGAATCATTTATTGATCGGTAAATGTGTTTACTTCACAAATATTATTAGTATATATATATATATATATATATAAATATATATATATATATATATATATTAGTGTAGTAACTTTAGAGCTATATTTAATGAACTCAACCTTTCTGATACAAAAAGTCAAAAATATACCAGATAGGCCTAAAGCCTGAACAGGGTGCGACGGTTTTTCACGCCTGATCAGCTGTATCTCCTTTATAAGGCACAAGTTCGGCCTTGTGTGGAATACTGTTCGCACCTTTGGGATGGCTCCGCTAAATACCTACTGGATGCCCTGGATAGGTTGCAGAGAAGAGCTGTCCGCATTGTTGATGATGCAGACATTACAGAGTTTATAGAGCCGATTCAGTTACGCAGAGACATTGCCTCACTGAGCCTGTTCTACCGTATGTATCATGGCGAGTGTTCTGAAGATTTATTCAAATTATCCTCTCCTTTTCACAACCGAACCACGCGCGCTGGTCTTCGCAGTCACAGTTTTACGGTAACTCCTATCTGGGCAAGAACTAAAAAGTTCGCTACATCTTATTTTTGCCGTACCGTGAAGCTGTGGAACAATCTCCCGGCTAGTGTGTTCCCTCCCTCCTATAACATGAGGTCCTTCAAGCGTAACGTGAAGAGACATTTACGCAGGCCGGCATGACAGCGACAACCGCCGAAGGTATATCTCGGTGGTCGCCGTTGTTTTTGGATTGTATTGTGCTTTCCATCAGGGACAGTGCAGTCGCTTTGTCAGTCACGTGCTACAATAAAGAAAAACTTTGAAATTTCTTAATCCTTAGTGTTCATAAAATCGGTTTTCCTAAGCTCATATTCTTTTAAATATTCTTGTAGACGGTACTTTGTACTTCCGCGTGGTATTGATTGGCCGTTACCACGTCCTATTACAACAAAAACATTCAATTTTATTTATGCGAGCCGAACCTGAAAAAGTTAATCTGAAACTAATAATAAAGAGAGGGAGCGATTTTTTCAATGAAATTTCATAGTTTCGATAGCATTTTAGGTTTCATCACAGATTCATATAGCTAAAAAAAATACATACAACGATATTAAATGCATTGAAAAAAAATCTTGGTTTGTTATTGGAAAGCAAAATTTTAGAAAGTTTAACAACGCTAAAAAGTGAAATTGTGGTTGCTAAAAATTTTAAAAAGTAGGCTCACTAAATAATAAATTCATGTCTAAGACAAGTAATGGGGTTAATATACAATGTTTTTCATTATCATATAACACAAATGTCCAATCTACGTCCATATCTTTGCTGATAATAGTGTTTGTGTGTTTATACTAACTTATACACGTATTTAAATATTTACTTATATAAATACAATGAGTGGGTGGATTATGTAAAGAATGATATGTGTATAAAAAGTGTAAATATTGCGTTGACAACTGATAGAAGACAGTGGAACAGGAAAATATTGTATCATACCTACTCAGATGCAAATAAGGCAAGGATTTGTCAACTTCCAAAAATTATACATAATTACATATACCGGTGATCATTCAGTGTTCATAATTTATTATTGTTTTAAGTTTCGACATTATTGAGGTATTTTCTGAATTATTGGAGATGTATAATCATTATTTTAGGGTAAACAGTGCGTACACAATTTCACCATAGAAATTTGGGTACTTGCGTATTAAATGCACCGCGCTCGCCGACTGCTATCTCGGCCGGTTCGTGTTATTTTTTTAGTCTAACCTAACCTAACCAAACCGAGACGAAAATCTTTTGTTTTAACTTAAAAATCATCAAGTTCGTAATATACAAAATTACCAATGGTTATTCGGAAATGACACATAACCTCAAAACTTTGGTCATAAATATCTTAGTAACTATGACTTTCCTCGGGGAGGAGAAATCACCCCTTAACCCCGCTGCTCCCATCCTCTTGAATCTTTATATCAAGATGCGAATTTCAAATGCAGCCCTTTAAAACACTTTTAGATTCCAAAAAACTTTATTTAAAAACAAAGTATTCAATAAGATTTAGGTGGAAAATGGGTTGATATAGAGTTTAAGATACAATTACCTTTTTTTTCGACTGCTTACTCTTTTATTTTGGTTTCGTTAGCTTAGGTTAGATTTGCGGAAAAAAATAACGCGAGCGCGGTGAATTTATTACACAAGTATCGAAATTTGTTACATTTCTATATTTTCTGGACTCAATTTTTATGACAATCCATCAATATCAACTGGACACAGGAATCCTCTAGCAAATGGGATATAGAAATCCAAATTTGTAAACAAGCACCAGTAAGGTACCATTAATGTGGCGTCCCTCTCGACGGAGTCATTCAAGTATTGTGTAAGTAGAATTATTATAATTTTTGACCGGCCTCACCCCCCTGGTCAGCAAAAGTGAACAATGCTCGTACCCCCCTTCCCATGCTTACGTAAATATTTGTACAAGTATTTTTTAATTTGTCCCGGTTTCCTTATATATTCATGGGCAGCAGTTAACAAGACTAGAAATAAGGAATTTATAATCTATAGCGGTAGTAACTTATAGTCGTTCACTACTAGGCCGATGGTAGGCTCGTGGATAAGACCGCACGCATCACATATCCAACCTACACATCCAGATCCCCTATCCCTCATGTCACAAATAAGCAAATCGAAATCACCTAACTTAGTGCTTACATAATGCTTGAACGGTGATGTAGCTGCGCCAAGATATTGTACAGCGCCATCTATTAAAGCGCAAGTGACTACACATATTGCATAAATTTTGTGTTAAAAAACTATTTCCGTCCTTTTAATTGATAACACAAAGCTCGTCAACGCCACTAAAGTAAAAAAGTATAAAAACGAAATAAAGAACAGAGAAGAAAAACGTACATAACTATTTTGTCTTCGCATATACTCAAATATAGAAAAGAGGTAGTAAACTTGTCTATTGATTCAGGTGCTATGCAATGAAGGAAAAGTGTGAAAGTAGACTGCATATATTAGAAATGCAAATGTCAAGAACGATATCTGATATAACTGAAATGGATAAGATAAGGAACGATTATATTAGATGAAGTACGAATGTAACAAATTATAAAGAGGTTATAGAGTTGCATATTAATGCTGTATGTACTTGTTATAAGGATGCAGATAATATATAGAACAATGTTGTGTGTGTGACGAGGGAACATAGGAATAAAGGAAATTAAAAAGAATAAGGATTGATTGTACAAGAAGTGAAGATATGAAGGAATATAAGAACGATAATTGATTTTTATAAATGCTTAATAGGTTTTATCTTGTGCCTACAATCTTATCTGGTGTTAATTGATGATGCAGTGTAAGATGAGAAATACGCTCAATCTATAGGGGACCGACTGTCAAATGTGGCTGCTGAAACACACCAACAGATGCTTGGCGACAGACTTTCAAATTGAGCAAGGTAGCTAACCGACCGGGTTTGGATAATGCTCTACGATAAGCTATCACTGGCTTCAGCATGAATGGGTCGGCTCACCCGGGGTAGTACCACCCGGCCCACAGATACACCGAGGTGAAGTAACAGTGCTTGCATTGTTGCGTTTTATTCGGTCAGTGAGAGCGCCGGATAACCCACCTCCCCTCCTCCTCGCCTCTTCCCTGCTCCAGCTCCCTCAAACACAGGGCGGCGACGCACTTGCGACTCTTCGGATGTTGCAAGTGTCTATGGACGGTGGTGATCACTTAACAACAGGTGAACCACATGTTCGTTTGCCTGCTATGGTATGGTATAAAAAAAAGCATGGCGTGGTTTCACCACGTTTTCCTTCACAAAAAACTTCACCACTATTACGGTGGTTACTTCAAAAGTAGCACCAGATATTCAGCTTGAGGAAGATAAGGCATAGCAAAAGTTCGTACCTTCATGCAAATGTATTGATAAAGCAGAATTAATACTTATACTTAATGTTGGTTAAGGACTAGGAGGTGATAGACATATTAAGATAAAGCTGATTAGGGAAAAACAGTTTTATGCTATTATCTTCTTCTTCTATCTCTACATTATTTTTTTTAAATTATAATAGGGGTAGACTTTGTTATCGATATAGAAGCCAAAATAATCCTTTTACAATTTTTGTCTGTCTGCCCCTGTGAACACGTATCACTCAGAAAGTATTGAACCAATTTTAACGAAACTTGATTAGTGATAACTAATATTACAAGGTAACATCTAGGATACTTTTTATCCCATAAAACGCAAGGGATTCTCCAGGATAACGGACGAAAGTCAAAAATTTGCAGTTAATGAAATTCTTGACGAATTTTGGTACTTTTTTTTTTTTTTTCGAACTGACTATGCTATTGACCTGGCAAGGTCTTTACAGCTTCACCGGACGAATTTTGGTACATTTTCTTTGTGATATATATAGCAGACAGATTAGCTAACATCTTAAGCTATGTTTCATTTCTAGTCCAAGATCCACGGTCCATTTTTGCACTTGATTACTATCAAGCAAATTTTCCGTGAGTAGCTTCGTTTCGATGAGACGCCCAACAGTTTCCTGTGCGAAAATCCTAGATTGTGGTAGATAACAGAGGTATGAGGATAAAATATGTCGATTTGATGATTCTCAAAAATACATTACTAACTGGGTTTTCTTTGTTAAATCTCAAGATAGTTATCTAAATTATTTGAAAAAATATTTGTCTTACAAAATGTATGGTTTGAACAAAGAGTCCTTCCAACATGTATCGATAATGAGTTCATTTTTCAGGTCAGCTGATTTTTTATTATTTTATTTATATAATTTAACAGTCATATTGTCCTACAGATTGCTTGGTAAGTTATCCCGGTCCTGCGTTATATACGTTACGTAATCATTAATTTCAATAGTAATTCTCGACGAATGTTCAGGTATATAATTTGTCAAGATTTTTTGTAAACTGGTTGAAATATAACAATAATTGTTGGAAGTGTCAGAAAAAGTCAAAGGGAGCTTCCGTTGAAAACGCTGCCTAATTCCTTTGACATATAACAAAAGAATTGAAATAATAAACGACGCCAAGAATTATCCGATACGAAATATATATAAGAGTTGTTGAGGTATGTATGCATGTACACATATATGTTTCAACAATTCATATATGTATGAATAGTTAGCTCACAGGCAACAGCCCTTTTTTTTTTATTAACGTGGGGAAATCCCTTATGGATACGCCACCCTCTCGGGGGAGAGGATGGGTTATGTCCGATTTGCACGGACTAAAACCCCACGGTGTACCATCCGACCGTACTGTTGGGGCGGCAAGGGATCGATCTACGCTATTCCCCTTGGATAGCCGCCCCAACGGTCCGCCCTGCGGAAGGTGGCCGCCGGGCTCCATCCTAATAGGGAGACAGACCGGGCACACACCAGCTGCCTCCCCTCGTCTACCGGACCTGCGCAATGAGGAGATGGGCCCCCCGGCCCATCCCCTCAGGTCCGGCTACGGTGGAGGGAGGAGAAGGGCAAATTGTCGCCTCCTCCCTCCGGTCCTCTGTTGTCGGAGAGGGCCACTCAGAGGGTTATCTTCGCGTACCCTCTCTGCCGCCTCCTTCTGCGAGATGACGTCCTCGCAGAAGGAGGCCATCGCATTCCAAGCCTCTTCGCTGCCGAGCATGGCCGAAACCACACTCGGCAGCGACAAATCCAACCCTACCGCCGCAGTTAGAATGCGGCGCTGTTCCTCCCACGCAGCACACTCAGATAGAGTGTGTTGCGCGGTATCCTCCGCAGCGCCGCATTCATGGCATGCGGCGGTTGGCTCCCTACGAGCGATCTGGTGCAAGTACCACCCGAAGCAACCATGCCCGGTGAGTACCTGCACCAATCTGAACGACAGGGAGCCCCAACGTCTCCCTATCCAATCCGGCAGGACCGGGCGGACGGCGTCAATAATGTAACGTCCATACCGCTCGTCCGCCAGATCCCGCCTCCATCGTTCCTTCGCCTCCCCCCGGCCCTCCCTTCTCTTGGCCTCAATCTCCATGGGAGCCGGAGGCTCCCCGATACTCTTTCTTGCCGCCGTAAATTCGTACACGGCGGACAGGCAACAGCCCAAGCCGAGGTGTGCCGTGTACCCTTGAGCTAGTTGTCAAATAAAATTGGCCTTAAGCGCTCGCTTTAGTTGTCCGGTGAAGCTGTTAAGACCTTGCTAAGTCAATAGCGTAGTCAGATAGAAGAAAAAAGAAAAACGCCGCCAACGAAGTCACGGTTATCAGCGAGCTCATATTAATTAGGTAGGATTTGAACTTTAATATAATTTTGTGTGTTTAAGAAGATATGCATGGGCAACTTTGACCACATCATCATTCAGTATGACGTAAGACTGTGGTCAAGCGAACATTAAAGTAAATACAACAAAATTGTGACCAATAGTAGGTACAGAAAATATATTACTACACAGTAGCGTTTGATTTATATTTACTACACGTTATCATGAGGTTGTATTTGCGTATGAATCATTGTGGTACATATATATTTGCGCTTGCTTTCTGAATGACGCACGGGCAAGGTATCTCAGAACTCAGAGTTCGTTAACGCGAAATCATTCTCAAGCCGAGAGTAAGCGAAAACCGGTATTTTATTCTCGGTAATGATTTCGGTGCATACCAATCGGTGACGTGTACCAGACACGTGGTTCCGTATTGAAAATTCTCTATTTTATGACATAGTTCACGCTTCAATCAGGAAAATATTACAAACTTATTTATTCACTTTAGATAATTGCTTAAGTAATTTATTGTATGTAAGTGTTTAATAAATAATCGAAACAGTTCAAAAACGTTTCCCTTGTGGAATTGTCATTCTATTTAAGTACCTAATTTACATTAAACGTATTTTCTTAATACGAATGTAGACACGTTTTTGGCCACACTTTTCATTTATTGCTAAATATTACGTTAGAATGACGTCATACCGTTCAAAACAATACTATTTTCTTCTCTCGGAACAATGTTTCGAAAGCTGTGACGTGACGCAAGGAACCCCGGAAACTGATAAGCGTGTACATTAAATTATCATTACATAGTATAAAACAAAGTCCTCTACCGCGTCTGTCTGTCTGTTTGTTCGCAATAAACTCAAAAACTACTGAACAGATTTTGAAACGGTTTTCACCAGTGGATAAAGTGATTCATGAGGAACGTTTTGGTATATAATTTGTCAAGGATTTTTTTATAATCAAGGCGGGACAACGTCTGCCGGGCCCGCTAGTTTTATATATATTCACAGAACACATATTTTTTAGCTATGTCTTATAAATACGTATTGTATTATATATATAACATATACTTCTTAACGACAAATATACCAACTTTATATTCCTAATAGCAATGCCCGCGACTTCGTCCGCGTGGAATCTTATGTAAAAGAAAATTGACTAATAAGATCATCTAAATGTATTAAGTCCGTTCACTTATCTACTTTTCTCTCGTCCTCAAGTCGCGCGGTCATTAAACTTACAATGACTTTTGATAGACTGAACCGATTTTAATGAAACCAAGACTAAATGTTACTCGATGATATGCTTTATAATTTTCTGTGAGGTTGGTAGAGCCACACCCTAGCTATTACTGGTTTCAGCATGAATGGGTCGGCTCGACCGGGGTAGTACCACCCTCACACAGAAACACCAACCTGAAGTAACAGTGCTTGCATTGTTGCGTTTCGATCGGTCAGTGAGAGCGCCGGAGACCCAGCTACCCTCCCTTCCCTTCCTTCTTCCCTCCCGCAACACAGGCTGGCAACGCACTTGCGACTCCCATGATATTGCAAGTGTCTATGGACGGCGGTGGTGTTCACTTAAAATCAAGTGACCCATCTGTTCGTTTTCCTCCTATGATATATAAAAAAAGCGTATTAAAAGAAACAGACAGACAGACATTTCTAAGAATGATTGAAATGTATTTTATTACTTATTCCTAGATATCTGCAACAATTTTCTTCACAAAAGTATAGATAATAATATTTTGACTTTGTTTCAAAGGTATAGATATTCGCAGCGACCTCAATCTCAGGGATTACATCGGGAGCGTCATCTCCACTGCATCTCGGAGACTCGGAATCCTGAACAGGGTGCGACGGTTTTTCACGCCAGATCAGCTATACCTCCTTTATAAGGCACAAGTTCGGCCTTGCGTGGAGTATTGTTCGCACCTCCGGTTCCGCCAAATACCTACTAGATACCCTGGACAGGTTGCAGAGACGGGCTGTCCGCATTGTTAATGATTCAGACATTACACAATTTATAGAGCCGCTTCAGTTGCGCAGAGACATTGCCTCACTGAGCGTGTTCTACCGTCTGTATCATGGCGAGTGTTCTGAAGAGCTATTCAATTTAATACCTTCCTCTCCTTTTCATACCCGAACCACGCGCGCTGGGCTCCGGAGCCATAGTTTTACGATAAATCCTATCTGGGCACGAACTAAAAAGTTCGCAACTTCTTATCTCTGCCGTACCGTGAAGCTGTGGAACAATCTCCCGGCCAGTGTGTTCCCTCCTTCCTATAATATGGGGTCCTTCAAGCGTAACGTGAAGAGACATTTATGCAAGCCGGCATGACAGCGGCGACCGGTGAGGGATAGTGTGTCTCTCGGTGGTCGCCATTGTTTTTAGATTATACTGTGCTCACCATCAGGCACAGTAAAGTCACTTTGCCGTGCTACGATAAAAAAAAAAAAAATAACAAACCCTTGGCTACATAGAGTAACAAACCCGCGCGTTGTTAATGTAAACGGTTTCATAATTCTACGCTTGGCTATATAATGCGCAAGCCCAAATTTACTGTTAACTTCAGAGCAACCAAAAAGATTGTAACTTTTATAAGCATCAAACCTTATTATGCGATTAAGTTTCTTATGAATAACCGAAAAATTTCAAATGTCACAAATATCATGTCAAATGGAACCTGTACGTTATTTCGATGGAATAAACAATGAATTTACCAAAAATATCGTGTTACGAGGAACAAGCGATAGACATAGTTGTCGCAGTTCTTAACAGAGCGCAAGAGAACTTAGGAGTGAGATTTACACTAAGCGAATTAGCACGTAAGTCTAAAAACATTTTGCTAACTATGTTAGCACATTCGAATGCTACAAGCTTCCAGTTTTTACTAAAAGTGTCTATCTATACATGTAAATAAAATTTAAATGAATGATTATAATGTCAAAATAACCACTTATTATTAAATGAATATGAAATTATATATAGTACTTTTAAGAAAAAAGCATTTAAAAGTTTTTGTCTGTCCGTTCTCGATAAACTCCGATTTTGACGGAACTTTCATTAAAAGATAGCCGATATTAAACCGAGTAACTTAAGTACTTATATTTTAGAAAAAACAAGTAGGGTTCTGCGCAAATTAATACTTAAAGCCTATTAATTTTAAGTCCTTCACCTTGTAAGTACGGTTAAAAAAATCAGTGGAAAGATGATGGGGCTCAGTGGGTTGTGCGTTCAGATACAGCGTCAATCGTAGTAGGTTCGAAGGTACTTACGTATTAACGCCACCGCAACTGTAGTAGGTCAAGTGCAGACAATCTACACCTGGGCCATGTGATTAATATTTTACCATCGTCTCGGTTCATTTAAGTTATATTAGACTTGCCGTCGTTTAGTGTCCTTGCAAATCTAACCGAAAATCCTAAAACATTACACCTACTTCAGCTGCGGTGGCATTAATACGTAAGTACCAATTCGAATTCTTGCGAATGAGCTGGAGGTTTTGTTTGGTAAAGGAAAGTAGCGTGGTAAAGCCACATCATTGTGGTAGGCGTTTTTTCTAAAGTCGTCTAGCTAGCTACCAGCCTCAAGTAAATCTGTCATAAAAGAGCTATGTGCTCCGACAGCTAGTCTCCTATGTCTTTTTTTCGAACTGACTATGCTATTGGCCTTACTGTCCTTTACAGCTTACCGAACTGCTAAGGCGAGTGCTTAAGGCACACAGCCACTTTTATTTAGCAACCAGGTTCACGGCACATCTCGGCTTGGGCTATTGCCGAGGTTATGCAACATCGCGAATCTCTAAGCTAAGCTGAATATTCATATATACATACATACATTTTGTAGGTGGTAGAGCCACGCTGAAGCTATTACTGGTTTCAGCATAAATGGGTCGGCTCGCCCGGAGTAGTACCACCCTCTCATAGAAACACCGACGTGAAGTAACTGTGCTTACATTACTGCGTTTCGTTCGGTCAGTGAGAGCGCCGTAGGCCCACGTATCTCTCCTTCCCGTCCCCTAGTTCCCTATTACATCCCCTCCCCCCCAAACACAGGCTAGTAATGCCCTTGCGACTCCTCTGGTGTTGCTAGTGTCCATGGACAGTAGTGATCACTGAACATCATGTGATCCGCCTGTTCGTTTGCCTCCTACGAAATAAAATAAAAAAATTATAGGAATAAGATACAGTCATGTGAACCAAGCATGTGTACCAAGCATGTGTACCAAGCATGTGTACCTCAGTAACACATAAGTATTTCGTATAGGGTAACTAAGTTAACTAATCTAATTCAGTTCGATAAAGCTCTCCTATAGGATTACTATGTTTACCAGCTTTATATTTATTATTATATATTACATCCTTATATTAAACGAGATCGTGGTCAAACGCAAAAACCTATAAAGTATTTTAAAAAAACAACTGGGAAATGAAAACTTAATCGTTAATATCAGTTTTAAATCAGCTTGGTGAGGTTCAACTGAATATTTTGTTAAAACTCTATGAATACTAAATTACTAAGGTATTTATACAGCTTTGTAGGTTGCACCTGAGAGAACAATTATGTGCAATTTTATTCCTCGCAGTCTTCCATTTTGACTGTCAATTTATAACAATGAGATTCATGGAAATGAGCTTCTTGTATTTAAAGAAGTTCATTTATATTCTCGTATAAATTGTAATTAGAAACAGGTTTTTAAAATTGCTATTGGCCACCTGTGATAATAGAATATTACACAGTCGAATAATACTAAATTTACATATCTCATTTTATCTAAGTAATATACGTATAGTGGAATGGTGGAACTAATAACAGAAGTATAATCTATACTAATATTATAAAGAGGTAAAGTTTGTGAATTTGTGACGTTGTAGGAGGTAATCTCAGGAACTACTGGTCCTATTTGAAAAATTCTTTCAGTGCTACATAGCTCATTTATCGAGAAAGGTTATTATGAAGGGTACTCTTTTTTCTTCTTGACAACTTCCGCTGCGTGTTAGCGTTAGCCTGCAGTAACTATTACACGCGAACGAAGTTGCGGGCAGAGGTTAGTAGAATAATATAATAAAATATTATAAGAGAGGAACGAGAAATAATTCCGAAATTATTTGGAATTTTGTGAATACAAATAATATACATTAACATGTCAACTCAATATTTAAAAAAAATAAAAAAATAATAATATATCAATATGAAATTAATTCCAATACAACAATACCCTAATCTTAGATAAGGATCGCAGTTCTTTAGTGTATCTACCGAAACATAGCTAAGAGCGCTTAGTTATAATTGCTAGACAGCCCACAAATAAAAAGTTTCTATGTATAATATCCCACAGTAGGACAGAGAGAATACACTAACCAAGGTAACCAGAAAGTAATAAATACAGTAGGTTTCCTTTTACGATAACATTTTTAAAGATATGCCTCTGGTCTTTGTAATTTGGCTGCCATGACATTCCCTCACTAATCTACCTATCAAAGCGAACATCTTGAACAACTGTTAAACATAAAACCTTTTTTTAACTGGCCTACGTTGTTGGTTTTATGGGACTTTACAGCTTCACCGAAATACTAAGGCGTGCACTTACGGCACTCAGACGATGGGAAACTAGCACGAGGGCCTTTGAACAGCTTCGCCTTGGGCTGTTGCCATAAATTGTAACAAACGCGTAACGAATCTTAAGCCCTCTTATGGCTATCACAAAAAAAACCACAATTAGTATGCAATAGGTACGTTGGCTACGGTCGGCCAATCGTCATGTTTACTTAAGTTGTGATTGAGCGTGATATTGTGATTTTTTTTTTATAGTAGCACGGCAAAATGACTGCACTGTGCCTGGTGGTAAGCACAGCACAATCCAAAAACAATGGCGACCACCGAGTGACACAGTATCCATCGCCGGTCGCCGCTGTCATGCCGGCCTGCGAAAAGCTGGATATGCACAGGCTGATCCCGAAACGCGACTCGCAGAAGCTATGACGGGCTTTTTCGCCATATACATGGTGGTTGCGACCCAGTCAGGCTGTAAAACCTTACCACCCCGCTTTCGCCTTTGCCTCGTTCGTGCAGGATCAGGTGAGGTTGGCTTGGGTGTCTCAAGTCTTCGTTGTTATTCGACACCCCTTACACCCCAAAATTTGAAAATTAGTGTGTCTTGGACTTACTCCTATAGTTTTTCTTAGCAACATTCTAGTATTTTATGTTTTCATACGATGTGTCGTGATTTTTAGAATGTCTTGGAATGTCTCAGATTGTTTAGTAATATCTAGTATTTTTACAACGTCTTAGTAAGGGCTTCTGTTTTAATATTCGCTATTCAATGTTAGTTTTACAATTTATTTGTCAACCCCGTTCGCTTTACCTTTTAACCGGAATATCATAGTACATATTTACATCTTTAAAACCGGTTTTTCAAACGTTGAAGTTGTTACTCTATTTTACGTTAACTTTCATTTCAATACGAACAAGTACGATATACTATATCTTAGCTCTATTATGAAGCTCTGGAACTCTTTCCATCATTGTGTTCTCTCCTGTGTACAGCATCAGGTCTTCTAAATATTACGTGAAGGAATGTTTGTAGATCTTTTGGTAGCCGCCAATGTTAATGGATTATACTCATTAAAAAAACAGGGTCGTCTCATAAAGACACGCGATAGAAGTGAAACTTTTGCCTTACAGTGAAATATTTAAATTGAAAAAATACAACAAAAAGCCAACGTCTCGTGGATCCCAGGCGGTCACCCATCCAAGTACTGACCGCCTCCGTCGTTGCATAACTTCGGTGATCAGATGAGACCCGGTGTTTGCAACACTCTACTCGACAGTGTTTACTCCCATTATTCCTCGTCACACAAAAAGGATGCCGATTAGTATTTCCAAAGTCCTAAGAAGTTTCACTTCAAAATTGCGAGTCTTTATACCTACTTCAAACACTGTACATTATAAATATTGTCAATAGATAGCCGAGATATATTCATCTCGAAGATCAAAGTATCGCTGTCGAGTCTCGGGTTTCCGCTGACAACAACCAGTGAGAAGTTCATAGCTGATACGATCGAGAAGAAATGGCGCTTAACTGATAAGTTCAAGTACGTTTTGAGATCTTTGGGGCTTTCTCAGGACGAGTGCTCTCAATATTATTATTTCGAGGTACGTAAATACGTGTAACAGAAGCAATTTGTTGAACTGAGTTAGTCATTAACCCCGTCTGCGTTTGTCGAGTCAACTCCATCCGCGTACTTTGTGTCAACCCCGTTCTTAAGCATCTGGTCAACGCTGTTATCGTGGCTTACAATTGTGGGATGTTTTGTAATAACAATGCGGTATTAAATTAAAATTAATAAATACAATCATCTATGGGCAGAATATTTATTAAAACCATTGAATCATTATGAATTGAATCATGAGCGCCACCATATTGGCCTTGGATGTTCTGCCGAGCGCCTTCCACTTTAACCCTACTCCGCGGTTGTCTGTAATGCGGCATGCGGTAGATGGAAGAAAAAAATGGATGCGATGTAAAAAAGTTTCACTTAAAAAAATATTATAGTGTCTGAGATCCATAGAACAGACCATGCATATATATATAT
>MU158824.1:567071-636924 GCA_015888305.1 Antheraea pernyi
TATATATATATATATTAATGGTATAGGTGGCAATTGAACAGGTGGGTTACCTGATGTTAAGTGATCACCACCGTTCATGGACACTAACAACAACAGAGGAGTTGCAAGTGCGTTGCCACCCTTTGGGGGGAAGGGTTAGGGGAGAGAGGGTAGGGGAGGTGGGCTTCTGGCACTCTCACTGACCGAACGAAACGCAACAATGCAACGTCGGATTTCTATGAGAGGGTGGTACTACCCCGGACGAGCCGACCCAAAAATAATAATAAATAATTTCATTTGCATTCTTCAGGCAATCTTCAGTCAACCAACTGCCGCATACCCGATACCACAAGCCACAGCAACTGTGTTCTTCAGGATCGAGGACATACATCTCGACCCTCCTGAACGAATGGGTCTGCCACTTGTGAGTAATTGCAATTTAATTAACAAAAAAATACACAATATAACCATGAGAAATTTTATTATAATTAACATAATCTAATCTAAAGGTTACTTAGTATTCATTTTCGTATTCTATTGTACCTATAAAATTAATTAGCACGTATTTATTTACATATTGAATTGAAATGATTACAAACTATTTTCAAAATGAAAACATGGCGCCATCTATGAGATATCTTTAACAGTCGATCCTGCAGTTGTCTGTCAACAAACGAATTTTAAACGCCATCAGTTCGCGACTGCTGATACTTACAATTAATAACAAAAGTCAACATTGACAATCATTTAATTTTCAATAAAAAACGTTGAGGACATTCATCGAAATATAATTTATCACATTTTTTTTATTGTAGCACGACATAGTGACTGCCCGGGCCTGATGGTAAGTACAGTACAATCCAAAAACAACGGCGACCACCGAGAGATACGCCCTCCCGGCGGTCGTCGTTGTCATGCCGGCCTCCGTAAATGTCTCTTCACGTTACATCTGTCAAGTTGGTCCAAATTATACATAAGTACCAAGGTTTCGTGAAGATCGGTTGAGGCTCAAAACTCAAATAAGAATAGGGGTTATCTATTCTAGTTTCATCTCTTTCTCACGTCCTCTATTATTTTATTTTAATGTGCTCTCTCGATTGTCCCGTCGCCTGATTTACTATAGTATATAATATATGAATCATTATTCTATTTGTGAATCATAAATGTGACTTATTGTTTATATATACGTTATCGAACTAAAATACCAACTTAGTATAACAGTTTACTTTGTCGATAATTTTTGAAATCGAAGCGGTTGATCTTAGGGCTGTCAAATTGAGAACTGGGAAGTTTTGCTTGTATGAAGCGCTAGTAGGGCTGTATGCGAGGTGTTTACGAACGTAATTTATTAGTTAAATTTTTGCTATTAGTGCCTCAGTTAAGCTTGTCGTGTTTCGGGATCAACAGTTAGTATCAAATAATAAAGATGATAGGGATATGTCCACAGCTTACAATGACTCATTTTTAGTTGTAATTTGACCGTATTATCGTACCGATTCGTAGTATCAAACAGATTTTACAAATCTCATGCGAGTTCATGCCCTTTCCTTCCCACTCCCCATCTCTCCCCGCGAATACTTAAGGCGCGGTACAGCAGTTGCGGTCAGCCTTTTTTTTTTTTATGTCATCAGTGGCAAACGAACAGGTAGGTCACCTGCTGTTAAGTGATCACCACCGTCCAGGGACACTAACAACACCAGAGGAGTCGCAAGTGCGTTGCCACCCTTTTGGGGGAAGGGATTAGGGGTGGGAAGAGGGAGAGGAGAAAAGGGGAGGGGAGGTGGGCCTATTGTCGCATTTCAGGAACAATCAACCGCCGAAACGCACGCGTTGAATTATCAATATATCGTTGTTCCCCGTTATTTTTCGATAATATTACACCAATAATCAAACACAGTGCCTGGCATATAATAAAACTGAGATAATGAGGTATTTTATTTCATTGTTTATTTCCTAAATGAAATGAGACAGCGGATTTTAAGTGGGGCTGTATAAATATAACACTCTTTGCTGAGTCCCCTTTTGAATAAGGTCCATTCCTTCGGCATGGAGCCTTTGAGTACGTTGCTACTGACACTGAAAAAAAAAGAATTTCAATCACTAGCTAACAACATAACATTAATCACTCTCACATACATGCACACACAAATTGATCCCGAAACGCGACCGGCAGAAGCGAATCACTATGACGTGCTTTTTCGCCATATACATGGTGGTTGCGACCCAGTCAGGCTGTAAAACCCTACCACCCCGCTTTCGCCATTACTTCGTTCGTTTTTCAGCCGGGTGCACCACGTGCAGGTGAGTTTGGCTTGGATGTATATATGTATATGTATGTATGTATATATGTATGTATGTAAGCCTTATGATGTTATTCGACACCCCTTACACCCCAAAATTTAATGAATCACTTTATCTATTGGTGAAAACCACATGAGTTCAGTACTTTTTGAGATTATCGCGAATAGACAGACAGACGTGGCAAAGGACTTTGATTTATAATATGTAGTGATAATGACATTGGTAAATGGGACTTTAATGAAATAATAAATTATTGATTCAAATTTGATTTAAAATTCTACAGTGATTCACTGACCACTATAATAATTATTGTTGAGTTATATTTTGGTTTTCCCCTTGCTGGTTATCATGGTGGCGTGAAAATAACAATATAGTACATATACATATTCCATGAAGTAATTATTTAAACAATGCTTATTGGTAATATCATTTCCTATATACATGATCGATGTTATTACAAAAAAGTTAAGTACGTATTGAATGCTTGCTTTAAAAAGGTTTCGTATTCAATGCATCGCGGTCGTTGAATGTTCGCCATCTTGCTCTTTTCTCTCGCTTTGGTTAGGTGAGGTTATAAACTTACGAAAAAGGATAACGCGAACTTGCTTCGGGCTATCGTGTGAGGGAGGGCAGCGTCGTATTTTGGCTGCGGCGGTGGGGAATGTAGGGGGGGATTTATCGCTGCCGAGTGTGGTTTCGGCCATGCTCGGGAGCGAACAGGCGTGGCGAGCAATGGCTTCCTTCTGCGAGGAGGTCATCTCGCAGAAGGAGGTGGCTGAGAGTGCCCGTGAGGCAGACCCACTAAGTGGCCGTCTCCGCCAACGGAGGACCGGCCGGAGGAGGCGGGCATTTGCCCAACTCCTCCTGCCATCGTAGCCGGACCTGGGGCTTATCTCCTCATTGCACAGGTCCGGCGGACGAAGAGGGGCAGCCGGTGTGTACCCGGTCTGCCCCTCTATAGGTAGGAGCCCGGCGGTCACATTCCGGCTCTACAAGGTTGATTAGCTTGAACGATCCCTTGCCGCCCCCACAAAACGGTCTGTCGGTACACCGTGGGGTTTTAGTCCGTGCGAGTCGGGCATAACCCACCCTCTCCCCCGGGAGGGTGGCGTATCCATAAGTGTTTTACCCACGTTAAAAAAAAAAAGAACTTGTTTCGGGCGAGCGCGATGCATTTAATACGAAACCTTTTTAAAGCAAGTATTTAATACGTATATAACTTTTTTGTAATAACACCGAATAAGTTTTAGCGTATGACCGCAATCTTATCGGACTTTAGAAGACAATGTGGTTTAAGATAGTGTACACGCTAAACTCAGAGGACTGGCTTTCAAATCCAGCTGCCGGAATACACCAACAGGTGCTTGGCGATAGATTTTCTACTTGAGTGTCCTAGCTAGTCAGGCAAGCTTATAAAAATCCTACAGTTTTCCTTTACATAAAACTGAAAACGCATATCGATATGGAGGGCCAGGCTTACCACTATCGCGGCTTTAACGTATTGTAAGTTCTAGAAGTAAGTGTGATGTTGGTGTACAATCGGACACGACTGTCCGAAATGTAAACAACATACCTGAGCGTCCGAACTTCGCTCGTATGGTTAACCCAATAATTGCGTTGTTACTAATGGTTGTAAGAGGAATGTATTCAAATTTGGGACACTATATATATGCATATATATAGAGCATCTTAGAGAATTTTGATGTATAAAATAAGCTGTTTTCAAAGGATAAATCGAGTCGATACTAATGTAAGGATAATCGCAAGCAGAAAATAATTAGTTATACAATATTTTGTGTTAAATAGTGTCTTTTCAAGAATAATACCTATATAGATAAAGTTATATAGTAAAACCTTATCAAAATACAAAATTTGGTCCAAATCGTTTTCGAGAAATCAGTTTTCGAGATACACGAAATAAATTTATATACATACTAGCTAATACTCGTGTCTTCTAAACATAAGAAATACACCACTTGCCCCACTTCTCCACGACAAAAATACAGATTACTGAACAGGTCGTGCGTATAAGAACCGTAGTTTTGAAGTGAACTATTTTGTGGGAGATGTTTGAAATTCTGATCGGCAACCTTTTTGTTTGACGAAAAGTGGTGTGGTTAAACACTGTGTCTGGTAGTGTTGAAAATATCAGTTCTCGTCCGGTCACCAACGTTAAGGAACGGGCGCGGGCACGACTTGGATGGATGACCGCCTAGGAACTCCGCGTGACGTAGCAATTTTTTTAACAATAACCACCTCTTCTCTAACTTTAAGTTATCGTGATAATCTTAATGTAAGAGAATGACTAAGTACTCTAAGAAGAGAAGATTTAATTCGTTTTAAGTTATAAGAGGGTTGATACTATTCGCAACCTGAGGAAGTGTACCTTTCATTCCCCTGCTCGTGCTACCGAGGTGCTGCTAAAGAGTAACAATTTTTTGTCCGCTGCACTGTTCCACATAAACTGAACCTCGCAGCGACGAATAATAATCAATCAATCGACGATAATAAAAGATGATTACTGTATTTAATCACACGATGAAATAAATAAGCTATATGATACAATTTTAATATTCTCCAACCAATAATATTATAACTAAAATGCTGTAGATAAGATTTCTTTTTCACCACCGATATTGAGAATATGTCATCTTACTTCCACATTTTATCTAAGACAGTGCGGCGATACAGTATTACTTTACGTATGTGTGCGTTATCGTGCCATATGTTTTGTCCAAATATCATGTAGGTATCATATTGACAGCTTTTCACATATAATATCATTGACACCAACACATTATTACGTCAACAGATGACTTTCCGAATGGAGGGCCAGCGCTTGAACCACGACGTCCGCTTTGTGACCCTCACCGAGGACTGGATTCTGGCGGTGCTTATGATGAAACTGAAACTATTCAAAAAAATCGAGCAACTTAGATTGTTTTAACTTTTTAATACAATATACATTATTTCATGAATGTTTGTCTGTATCAAGTAGATTTGTGCAAACAGTAGGAAAGACAGCTCCGTTCTGAAGTATGCGGTGTTATTACAGAAAAGTTAAATACGTATTGAATACTGGCTTTAAAAAGGTTTCGCATTAAATGTACCGAGCATGCCCGAAGCAATTTCGCGTTATCCTTTTTCGCAAGTCTCACCTAACGTAACCAAAGCGAGACAAAAGAACAAGATGGCGAACATTCAGCGAGCGCGGTGCATTTAATACGAAACCTTTTTAAAGTAAGTATTCAATACGTATTTAACTTTTCTGTAATAATACCGATAATGTCTTAGTTGGTAGCGTGTTCGGACACAGGATGGATGGACGTAGGTTCGTATCTCTACAACTGAGTAGGAGCACCAAAAAGTCTGCATGTCTAGCTATCACTCTCAAGTTGAAAATTTGCCGCCAAGCACCTGTTAGTGTGTTCCCGCAAGTGCAATTAAGAATCAGTCTCGTCTAGGCTTAGCGTGTTTACAATCTCGGACCACATCGTTATTTAACAGCGAATGAGATTGTACTCAAGCGCTGAAGCCTATATTAAGTACTAGCTGATCCGTGCCCACTTCGTTGGGCGGTAATAGGCATTATCAAGCTACAACTTTTTTCTGGAACTCAATCATATATCTCTCATCGTTAAGGCAGCGTTCGTGAGAAACGTTTTCGTTCGACCATTTTTTCTCCGACTCCCCAGATATTAGCTACAACCTCACAAACTTTACCTCTTTATGATATTAGTATAGATAATATAATTAGTTAATAGTTTCGACCCGCGACTTTGTACGCGTGGAATGGTTATTTTGGGCTAAGACGCAGCGGAAGCTCTGGAAAGGAAAAAATAGCCCGATTTTGCAACATTCTTCATTGCTGCTCCACTCCTATGGATTTTAGCGTGATGATATAACCTTCCCCGATAAATGAGCTATATAACACTGAAAGAATTTTCCAAATCGTACCAGTAGTTACTGAGATTACCCCCTACAAAGTCACAACATTACAAACTCACAAACTTTACCTCTTTATAATATTACTATATATATAGTATAGATAAATAAAAAAATTGTATTGCTCTATGGATTAAAATGTATCCTACACAAACCGTGGCTTCTGTGAAACCCAACATTTCTAAAGTTTCCAAACAAAGAGTGGTAACTAACCAGACAGGCATTTAAAGAGGTCCACTTATGATTGCATAATAATATTTTCATTCACCAAAGGCACAGGTTCTATATGCGATTCGAACCTACGTTACGCTTCGATCGACATAAACATAGTTCAGATAATAGTTAGAATGTGATTTGAAGAACAGAAAGTCTTTCAAAGACCAAGGTACCGTTTGAAAGAACGCTTGCCTTTAAATCCCAATAATATCATATACGAGAAGGATTATGATTTCATAATAATATTTTCATTCACCAAAGGCACAGGTTCTATATGCGATTCGAACCTACGTTACGCTTCGATCGACATAAACATAGTTCAGATAATAGTTAGAATGTGATTTGAAGGACAGAAAGTCTTTCAAAGACCAAGGTACCGTTTGAAAGAACGCTTGCCTTTAAATCCCAATAATATCATATACGAGAAGGATTTTGAAAGTCAATAGATGTTCATAATCTTTCATGCAAAAACTACTGAACTGATTGGAATGAAACTTCACAGTACTTATAAAGGATTTATTTGTTGTGTCAAATAACTTACAAAAATCCTACAATCAGAGGGGCGCGTTGCATAAATTTTTATACCATGATAACGGCTAACAAGCACTGGAGCCATCTGCTGGTAAGCGGGCACCGCAACACATAGATGTTTGTACCACACGAGGTATCACATGCGCATTGCCGACCCTACTTACCTCTAATCCAAAGGTAAAATATGGTATAGTCATTTATAAAGATAAAAACGTAGATGCATTCGCAAGTGAACGCTAGTATACAATCAAATATAAGTAATATAAGTAACTTCTGCAAGGTTCAACTGCAGAAACATCATCGCCCCACCAATTACTTCAGTAGAGCAGCAGTACTGTGTTTGTACTGTGTTCCAGTACAAAGACTGTGGTCGGAATCACACAGTAGCAAATGAGCCAATCAAACACAATCTGTGTTGCAATCTATTATAACATGCCTCAGCAATACGGTCACAGAATGTAATGCCTACTCAGATCCGGTGGACTTCACACATACTTGCTACTCCTTATCATCAAAAAGGCTAGTTTTTAACCCTTGAAAAGGCAGTGAAAAATAATATCAAGCTAAATCTACAAAAAGATGGCTTGAGGCTGATATAAGGAAAAACAACTGAATTTAAATGACCATTGTACTAATAAAACATGTATGCAAATTCGTTGTTACAAATAAACAATGGATGACTCATCGATCGTGGGAACCAGAAAAAAGGTTAAAAATAACCCGTCTCAAGCATTGTTAAATCGCTTGAATAATGATATCAGCGTTCCAAAGTGTTCCACCCTCTATTGATAGGTAGAGCGTGTCGTAATGCGTCTGAGTAGAGATTTTATTCTGAATATTGGAGCGATAACGAAGAAACAAAAGAAAGAGGTCTTCGCACGGACGACAACTGCAACATAAGGTGTGACTGTAGTGTAATTGTGTTGTTTGAAGATAATACCAGTGACAGAGAAGGTGAGGAGTAAATAGGTTCGCATGGTACGTCCATGTCATAAGGACAGATGAAAGTCATGTAACTAGAAAAGTTTTGAGTATGAAGGTGAACGAATATAGGAGTAAAGGAAGACCGAAAAAGCTATGGCTAGATTGTGTGAAAAACGATATGTGTATAAAAGGTGTGAATACTGAGATGACATCTGACAGGGGAGAGTGGAAGAGGAAAACATGTTGTGCCAACCCTACTTAGGTGGGATGAGGGTAAGAAGATGTAGTGCATGGATCCTCAAACGGTCGATCGCGATCAACAGGTCCATTGCGAGTGCTTTTTGAGTCGATCTCGAGAATATTTTGGCGATATTGAACTATTTACAGATTTTGTAATGAGGCCAAAATAACAGCATCCCCCCCCCCTACATTTTCTTTTATCGTTTACTAGCGTGACCGGCGGATGTTGACCAGCCCTGATAATCAATTAAAAAAAACCTTGACAAGTTATATACCCAAACCTTCCTCATGAATCACTTTATCTACTGGTGAAAATGAAAATCCGTTGAGTGGTTTTTGAGTTTATCGCGAACAGACAGACAGACGCGGCAGAGGAGTTTGTTTTATAATATGTAGTGATAATGATAGCGGAAGTTGTCTACACCTATCTAGACGAAAATCCTGCATCATACATACTCGCAACCTTTCAGAATTAGCCGTTCGCAGTCTAACAATATTGAGGTGGATCAACAGCAGGTAAAGTTTGAGCACCCTTGACGTAGTGTAACTATAATATAGTGAGCTCAATTAACTGTTTATTTTACGAGTACAAATATTTTTCAAGTGAAAACTGCTTTAGGCGTGTTGACCGGTATTTTTGGTCTGAGTTCAAAGTTTTGGATTTCGCGTCATAGCATGGTAGTAAAGCGTGACCGAGCGGCTTGCCTCAGACTAGCGACGTATAGCGGTCTGTGTACATTTAATATTGAGTTTGTGTAGCTTATCATATGTTTATTTAATTCAAAAACTGTATAAAAATGTATATAATTATTGTTCGGAATACCAATAGATGTGAAAACCAGAGTAATGTTAATAATTTGAATGAAAGAATGAACACTTTATTGCACTTTTCGTCTGTACACTGGCGAGCTTAATAAAGCATTTTCTTCCAGTTAACCCGCGGTATTGTTTTCAATCAAACAGTTTTGTTTTGCATATAGTGCAAATGGAATAATTTCAATACAAACATTATAAAATGTAAATAATTCATACTACAATTAATTCAAAAATGTAAAAGAGAAGACATCATTATTTTGAGTCTTCACTTCTGTCGACAGTCCAGGATTTTTTTTTTAAAGTTCTTTGATTTACCAAATACGATTTAAAATTGGTCTGAGGTCATGCGATCGTGGAACTGTGTAATTGCACCAATGACTAAAACCGGCAATACAATGTACGCGGCATTACAATCATCAGACCGTGAGATCTCGATTTAAAAAAAACCTATATCCATGGGATAATTGAGATGAATCCGCGATGATTCACAAAACAGGTTTTATAAAGCGTTCTCTGAATCGTGAACTAGGATGTTTACCTCTTATCTTTAACGAAAATAGATTGAATATAAATAAACGTCCATATCTCGGTATCGGTTCGTAGTTCTAATAATGCGTTTGTTGTTAATTTACGTTTTGGAGTAATATTAGAAGGAAAATATTAGTTTTATTTGATCGTTGATTTGATTTTATTCGCATGATTTATTTAATTTTTATAACAAATGTAGAAAAAAATGGAGAGTCGTATTTAGCTACGTTTAAACATATATTTTGTCGTTTTTGACGGAATCTTAAGTCTGCCATGTAGTGAATGTTATTCGGTATCTTAACTCTGCCCTCCCAATACATTCTTGATAATTTAATGTATGTCCGGAAAAACTTTGAGAAACTGAATTTAGTTAAAGACCGGCATAATCTAAATACTAGAAACTGTAATAAACTGGTGGTCCCATGTTTCAGACTTAGCAAAACCAGTAATAGTTTTTTAGGTAATAGTGTTAGGTTGTACAATAAAGTCCCAAAGCATGTTACCGATTTGCCGGACTGTAAATTTAAGCGCCATGTCAAACGGGTTTTAGTTTCAAAAGGATATTATAGAGTGGATCAGTATGTGAATGATAGTGATGTGTGGAATTGACTCCTCTCTGTGCATCCACTAAAAGCATTGTTGTATAATGTATTAGAAATATATGTTAAAAAAAATGTACCCGATCGAGTTTCTTGCCGGTTCTTCTCGATGACTGGGTTGTTTTCCGAACCGGTAGTAGTCTTTGACGTTCATAAGTGCCTTATTAGGGCCTAAACTGAATAAAGTATTTTTGATTTTGAATTTGTTATATGTTATTCATAATCTTGTGTTAATTGATTCTATATTTTGCAGTATTGGTGTTTTCAGTAATATAGTTTGTTTATTGTGCACAAGTTAAGTGGGTGAACGGTGGGCGGTGGCCCTTGTTAGAGGATTGAAGTGATCCCAATACACTTATTATATGATTACCTACTCGACAATGGCAGTTATAATCTACTATAAGAGTGGTTGCCAAAAATAAAACAAAAATAATATTTTTTTTATTTTATAACAAAGTTATTTATGAGACACGTCTATCTCTTTTAGTAAGTCGTGGATATGTCCGTACATTTTTTTTTCATTTTTTTTTCAAGATTTTCTGATGGATGTACTTTGTATGTCTCTTATATACTCTTAGTACATCTGATCTTAAATAACGATTTAGTCTAAGATGATAAACACACTAAATTTAGAGAGACTAGAAACCATGGGTGCCTTGCGCCAGATTTTTCAACTTGAGAGTGGTAGCTAGTAGACACGCGAACTTAGTAAAAGCTCTAGGCATCTTGCTATGGTGTCATCACGAAGTCTTTCTTCACGGAAAGCTCCGACTCAATGCCAAGGATGCGAACCTACGTCACTCGACGCGGTATCCGACCACGCTATTAACTAAGCCATCATCGTTTCATATGTCTATTATAAATAAATAAAAAAGACGTGTGTGCGATTCACACACAATAGAAGTAAAACTTCAGTAAATCAACAAAAGAATGAGATGAATATTTATAACAAGGATAGGATAATTACAAAGTTTATTTGTTTAAAAATGAATTTATTGTTTAACACAATAAGATATAAAAATACTCACAAACACTGTTAAATAATAACACACCACGCTGACTTCTTACTAAAATGCTGTAATACGCAGCCGCATACAGTGTACAGTAGTATTAGCTCACGTACTTTTCACATATACACACGTTAAATGCTCAAATACAAGCAAGTACAGTGTGCAATATACATACACACCGATATTTTCTCTCTCGCTCTGGCTCACTAATTTTTGTATTTGTGTCTCTTACCTGTCGTTTTTTCCGTTGCATCCGGTTTGAAATCACAACGATACTAAAGAAGTTTCACTTCAACAATACTGTACAAATATATGACGTTAAAAAGAGTCGAGGTGATAAGTACTGCCGAGAGAAGGGTAAACCCAAAACAATAGAATTTAAACTGTCTTCTCTTTTGAATTTTTAAATTGACTTTAGTGTGAATTATTTAAATCTCATACATTGTAAATTGAAATTATTATCACTAGTCTCTATTTCACATCTATTGGCACTCCGAATAATAGTTATATAGGTACTTTTTTATACAGTTTATTAATTCTTCAAATATATGGTGGGCTGCACGATTTCAAAACCAAATATCAATGTTATATGTACACAAGCCCCTGTACTATGCGTCGCTAGTCTGAGGCAAGCCACGCAAGCGCAATACGGTCGGCCACGCTTACTAGCATGTCATGATGCGATATTATAAATGTATCTTCTGCTAATAGATTCCGGTCAATGTGCCTAAAGAAGTTCTCTCTTCAAACATTTTGTATAGCTGTTTGTCTGTCACAATTAAATTAAAAAACCATTTGACCGTTTCAAATGACCTTTTCTACATGAGATATTATTATAATAGATACAATACAGTAACAACAAGTACGATAATGATCAATAATATATTTAGGAATCATAAAAAAAATGTTATCAAACAACTACTTAAAATTTTGTGCACGGGACATAAATATTTTTGCATAATTAATGACAGCATAATTGCATAATTAACGATACTGTTAAGAATTGTAGAATAATAATTTCTATTATCAATAGATTTCCATGACATTTTGTACATAGGAATGTATCTCTCCACACATGGAGTACAAGGGTGGTATAATATTTCTAGACAAAACTTTTAAGTATCGCAAAACAACAGCTTTAGTCTCAATTGAATGGATCATAAAATATTGCACAAGAGACGTATATGTAATTTAATAATCGATAGCTTATTATAATAAGTTGATAGAAATTGTAAAATATACTTATATATCATTTAAAAAAATATTTCAAAATAATTATTGCATAAAACACGCGTGTAGAATCGCGGACAACTATCAGTTCATTATGAAAATACACAAAACTGACATAAGTTTTAATATTTTTGTCCCCTTTGAACATTCGAATTTGTTAACCCATGTGACAGTGATAAAAGCATTTAATATCAAACAAAAATAAATAAACCTTCAAGAGGCAATGTTTTTTTCTCGCTTCACACGTGCGATGACATTCCGCTGAATTTGTTATGTAAAATTAACCTAAAGATGAAAGAGATACGGTTCAAATTAGACACATTATTTAATATGATTTGTGTGCTTCTTCTATAATTTCTATGTCATTGTATAATATGATAGATCTTGGACTATCTTTTCTAAATTTTTTTCAATGCACGTTGTGTACAATATCTGTAGTTCTGTATAAGATTTCTTTCCTTTTTTAAATTTGGTGTTTCGCATCTTAAAATCCGTTATACACCGTGACTATTTAAAGAGTGACAACCTTTAATCGTGTGTTAGTTCCTGGTCACATTTAACATACAAAATAATAATATCAAAACAAATCATAATAAACAACAACGAGAACGAATGGGTAGAATTTTAAAACAACTTAGGTTAAATGACCGATGACAAAACCTGCGAGCAGCGTCCCGGAGTTTATACCTTTCGATAATAAAACGGGCAGTAAACCCTTTTGTTTGTCCAAACTTCGAATAATTATCCTTTGTTAGTTGGGTAGCTTCACTTTCACTTCACTTTTACTACACCCAACGGTCATTACCACTGTGATTTAACACAGACGTGTAGAGGATTGATTATAATTTATGTATTTTCTAGATAATTAGGTCAAATATAAAGTACCTATCTTTTTAATTGATTTCGAACGAGTATCAAGTACAGTGTCCTGTAAAATTATTGCTAACGAGTTGTTGTATTTATTTAGTCTGCTTGATTGTTATGAAATTTTGTACACGGGAATTATAAGATCAATTGATTATAAGAATGATGAATAACACTTTTAAAAAACGTAATAAAAAAATTCTTAATAACATAATTATAAAATGATCAGAAGGATATAAAAATTGTCAATAATGCTATAAATTGTAAAAAATATTAAATGAATATATTTTTGTCGATTTATTTTCCAACAATTTTTATACAGTTTGCATATTATTTTAAAATTTTTATCTTATAATAACCGTCATAAAAACTTTTATGTATTGTAAATTATTAGTAAAGTTTATAAGACAAAGATAATTACGCATATAGCGGTAAAGGAAGTGACATATATAGTCTAAGATGGTAAAACCTAGAGAAGGCCCGGTGAAGTCACTAACTACCTTATCGAAATAAGGAAAAGCGTTGTATCCGTGATTGAATTTTTAGTGTGGTTTTAAAACAAACATAATTCCTGGTTACGTGATGCGATACGGCGCCAATGTTTTAATGTACGAATAGCTAAAATACACCTGCGATAACATTGAGCAGATTTTAAGCGAAATTGTTCTTCGAAGAATTATGTGTTAAATTAAAGGTTAAATCTAGTTTTGGTAAACATATTAATTTTAATAATAAATTCGCTTAAATTATTTAATCTTTTAAGAATTAACATAGACTAAAGTAGTTTATGCATGGTAATAGATACAGAGAAGGGAAAATATTACCAAACAAACGACTAACAAGCATTTTTTATAGTTTACATGGCGAACAAGATAAACATAAGCGGTGTTATTACAAAAAAGTTAAATACTTGGTTTCGAATTAATCTAATCAAAAAAGGTTTCGAATTAATTGCACCGCGCTCGCCCGAGGCAAGTTCGCGTTATCCTTTTTCGCAAGTCTAACCTAACGTAACCAGAGCGAGACAAAAAAGCAAGATGGCGAACATTCAGCGACCGCGATGCATTTAATTCGAAATCTTTTTAAAGCAAGTATCCAATACGTATTTCACTTTTTTGTAATAACACCGATAATGGCGAAGAAAATAAAACGGGAAAGGTTTAAGTGTTGCTGCTGGAACACAGCAACTGGTGTTTGGCGTCAGATTTTCAAATTGAGGGTGATAGCTAGCCAGGAGGGCTTAGAAAAAGGTCCTGCCACCATGGCATGTGGCATCCTTCACTAATGTTGCCCTAAATCAGTCTTGATCACGTTCTTGCATTATTGCAAGAACAGATTTATAAAAATTAAGTCCTTTAAGAAAGTGAAAAGGTTTGAAAAGTTTGTATGCATATCGGCCATGTTTTCGCTAGTCAGTTATTATTTTATATACCTTTATTATATACATAATTCTTCTGTCCGTGCGTATGTGACTGAACTCCTCCAAAACGGCTGAACAGACTATGGTGAAATTTTTTCTGTGTGTTCCAGAGCTGTGATCTAATTTTTTTTTTTACAATGTCCAGTGAGCCCGTTTGTTTAGATATAAAATAAAGACTCCAAAATAATTACTACATAAAAATGCGTGCAAAGTCACGGTAAATTTCTAGCATACACACAAAGGACTAAAGGATTAACTAAATTATTAAATTAGGTTTATAAAAACAATCGAGTAAATTTAATAAAATTTATCATAAAATAGTAGTTTTAAATAGAAACGTGGGACCTTATTTCTACGCGAAATTTACCGCTTCGAATGTGTTTTCTCTTCGCTCGCCATTTGTATAATATATTTTCACCTCCTTAAGACGTATTTCGCAGCTATCCTTAAATACTGCCTAAATACTAGGCCAAGTATTAGATACTATAATTATAATTGACATAATCACATTATGTAAGGGCTATAGTATAAACACATTGCAGAATATTATTGCTCAAATAAGGGTTGTCAGGTTTCGTAATATTTATAACCATGAAGTATTTATTGTAAGCAAAAACTTGATATTATCTGTTTCCAGCCACCAAATAGTATAAAGCCGATCGGATTTCACGGTTTCGTGGAAATGAATGACTCACCGACACGACGATCGGTGTCGGCGTCCCCGTTTGCGTAACTATCGATTTGCTTTCACTGCCGCTGGTAATACTGCATTTGTAATGCAAATTACAATATCGTTAGTAGTTAGTAGTAGTAAGTTACCTATATAAATAAAATGATAGAGATCTGTCGGTGTGCACGCATCAGGCAAAACCGACTGGATAGATTTTGATATTTTTTTTAGGTTTACTTCATAGTGATTTACTCCTTATCTAAAATAAATAAACTAAGTTAAACAAGTTTTATAGGACTATGATTTTTATAAGATTTACGCATTCAGCGGTACGTGTTTTCTTGTCTTGGAAAAGGGGGGAAATGGTGTGGCGTGCATGCGCAAGAGAGAGGAAATAAACAATAACGCTGTTTACAAATAAATTTTGCAAGCAAATTTTTGTCTATCACCACACAGCCCAATAGTTAATAGTTAAAGCAGGACGATAATGTCATCTCACTCAGTTGTATTTACTGTAACCACAGACAAAGCTTCGTGGCGATAGATGCATGTATAATGTACGAAGTAGTTACATAAAGAATACCATCATATAGCGTGAAAAAAGAAAATATATATATTTTAGGCACGCCTCTTTATAACTAACAGGTTTAAGTAAAAACCGTAGAAATAATTGATTTAAAATATATATATATATATATACCTACTTATAGTCGTTATTTAGAGTACAAGTCGTTTTTCCTATCCCTCCCTCCCATTTCAGTGACATACATACAATGTCCAGTAAAATTAAATGCCCATGATTGACCAGTACAGGTTCGAAGCTTAGACGCATACTTACCTTGTCAACCGTAATAACCTGCATGAATAAGTAATAAGTTGTCGGACTCAACAACTTAGAATAACTTGATAGGCTTCCTGGCAAAGTAATAAACCGGTCAAGTTCGAACAGGGTTCGGTCACGAAATGTTTTCATCATTACAACTTATCTGTTGCAGTAAAACGTGACAGTGGTCAATTAATTCAAGGCGAAAGTGTTAAGTAGGCGTTATATTTAAATGGTTATCCTTCCTGGTTTCATATGACAAATTAGCTTGGAGATAAGATAATCACACATATTTCTATAAGTTCTCGCACCATAATATTATCGATACCTCTCCATAGAACAACGGCTTTCGGAGGATCACTCAAATATGCCGCCACTCGTTGTTGGAACAATGTCCCACCGCCATAGCGATCTAAAAAGAGTAAGCTTAGCTTTAAACTCTCATATAAGCATTATCTACTGCAACTTCAAACTCAGTATATACGTTAAAGTGACGTAATTCACGCAGCTCTATTTTAAGCTATGTTTATTGGTGTGTAATTGTTCTACTAAGTTTATATACTTGTTATTAGTGTTTGAATTTATAGTTACAGTAGCTATACCTACTTAGTGTGATCATCTGTGACGTGTTGTGTGTCTGTGTTATTTGTTTGTTCAATTAATTTTGTACTATCACATCTATATATTATTTTTTTTTTTTTTAAAGTAAAATATCTCCTTAGGTTTCAGGTTGTATACTGTCTGCCTGGAAGAGATCGCCCTAAGAGATAAGGCCGCCTAACATATTGTAAACTGATGTCTAATTTTGTATATTTTCAACGTGTGTGCAATAAAGAGTTTTTATTATTATTATTCAGCGTCAGCTTACCATCGTATGGGCTCCCATCGAAAATCAGCGCTGCAGTACTATTATTTGTACTGCACATTTTGTAGAATGGGTTCGCCAATTGTTGGACATTTGATTTTTCAAATGTATCATTTTTTTTTTATATGTTAACGTAATTTAATTTTATGATTGTTCCAACAATAAAGTATTTCTTTCTTCTTCTTTCTTTCTGTTTAGTAAGAACTTGAACTAAACCAGCCAAACTAAGCTAAGCAACTAAGCTTTGTATATGCATACCTACACATATGTCGCATGAAGGGATGTATATGTATTTTGAGTTTGAGGCTTGGCTAAGACTAACTAACCAAAAAAGATAAAAAGGGTCACTTACAGAACCTATGTACGTATTGTGTTTGTATGAAGAGAAGTAATGAATGAAGTATCATTATATCGCGCTAGCAATATAGAAAGAAAGAAAGAAAGAAATACTTTATTGTTGGAACAACAATACAATTAAATTAAATTACACAAACTAATTAGACAGAAAAAAAATACATTTATAAAATTAAAAAATAGATGTCCAACAATGGGCGAACCCATTCAGCATATACTTGAGGGCTCCACTTTGTGAGATTAGAACCCATAGAGTAACAAACCCGCGCGTTTGTAAGTGTAAGCGGTTTCATAATTCTATGTTAGAACCTATGCTCGAGAAGCTGCCGAGGGAGGCCGCTGCGGTTGACTGTATACTAATTCAATTTTGCAACGAGGTTAGGCAATAGCAATAAAGTTATTGTTTTAAAAATCAGGCTCCTAATTTATCCGAATTAAATATAAAGTTCATTTTCTCAAATCATTTTTACTAGAACTAGTTTTAAAAAAGTCTTTGCAATTCCTTTTGTTTTTTAGTTTTATTTTTGGCAACCGATCTTCTGGTAGATTATTACTGCCATTACTTAACGCAATGATATCACAAGTTTCTTACGATAATTTCAATGATCTAACACGGTGGCCGTCTTGTTAGAATTATCCAGGGAGTTTTTGTGGCAAGTAATTATCCATGTTCCGTGGTATTAATTCCCATCCACTTCACTTGTGCACGATAATCAAACTATATTGCGTAATACACCACCAATATAAAAATAGAGCCAAATAACACAAGATTGTGAATAAAATATAAAAAACCACTATTTTGTATATGTCATGCATTCCAAGATCGCGCCAAAAACATCATTTTTACGATTTTATTGTCTATACCTAGTCGGGTCACAAGTTCTTTCGCAACGTTATTATTTTTATTTTTGAAATACTGGCCAGATATACTTCAACTTAATTTGAAAATAGAACGTTCGCGCTTTGTATACATAGATTTATATGTCATCTGCATAAATCATATGACTATTCCGGGAAATATTTATACTGTGTAACAAAAAATCACAAACAGATTAAAGATTACCAAGAAAAACTTAAATTCCAACATTAGTTGGAATTATTAAAAAAGAACTAAGCTCAAAGGAGATCGTAAATATATTATTTTGCATTAATTAGACAGATTTATTTTGTTTGTTTATTTTCCAGAGAATATGTTCAAGGTATTGTATATAATTTATACATATCACCACATATTATATAACGAAGTCCTCCACCACGTCTGTCTGTATACGATAAACTCAAAAACTACAGTACGGCTTTTCATGCGGGTTTCACCAATAGATAAAGTAATTCATGAGGAAGGTGTAGGTATATTTTGTCAAGGCTTTTTTTATTATCAGGCTAGGACAACGTCCGCCCGGCGTGCTAGTTATATATATATATATATATATATATATAGTAAGTAACGTCTCAAGTATCTGGTATTGATAACCAACAGTAACCATTTTAATCTATACTAATCTATATATATAAAAGAAAGTCGGTTTAGTTATACTATTTATAACTCAAGAACGGCTTTACCGATATGGCTGAAAATTGGTGAGGAGGTAGCTTAGAGCCAGCAGACGGACATAGGATACTATTTATTCCGTTCGACAGCGGAAGGGTTTTATTTCCTCAGTTGCGATTAGAGAAATAAAATATGGCGGTACGAAGTTCGCCGGGTAAGATAGTATTATATAAAGGTAAAGTTTGTGAGTTTGTGACGTTGTAGGGGGTAATCTCAATAACTACTAGTCAGATTTAAAAAATTCTTTCAGTGTTATATAGCTAATTTATCGAGGAAGGTTATAGGCTATATATCATCACGTTAAGGCCAATAGGAGCATAGCACTAATGAATAATGTTTCAAGATCGGGGTTTTTTTTCTTTTTGAGAGCATCCGCTGCGTGTTACCTTTAGCCCAAAGTAACTATTCCATGCATACAAAGTCGCGGGCAGAGGCTAGTCATATATAATTTATATGTATATAAAATAGCATATATAATTTACATGTATATAATAAGGAGGTGTCTGCGTGAGTAAATTGTTTTCATTTAAGTGAAAATTTCTTTAGACTCATTGAGCAGTCAATAAAACTGAATCGTCTCGCTAAGTTTGATGATGTTGAATGGGGCAGCTAGTATTACAGTATAATACAATGACGCACTGGGTACGTTATACACTTTTATCTTACTAATGTATGACTATATGGGTGTGATAGAAAAACATTTGCTGTATTGCATTAATAATACAGTAAACAAGTGATTTTAATGGCAATACTTGACTGGTCAGTGAAGTCCCTGGTTTGATTAAGAACGACCGTAATTGCCAAGTAAATATTATATTTAAATACTAAACACTGCCCGCGAAAACATCTAACACGATGTTAATGTATGGTTATGAATAAAATGTGTCATCGTAAGATACAAATACAGACGAAGTCGCGGGCGGTTTTATACAGCGCACACCGAAGCATCTTTGGATTTTTTTCGAACTGACTACAGCATTGACTTAGTAAAGTCTTAACAGCCACAGAGTACGTTATATAAATAGAGGTCGCACTCGTTCTTTTCAATCAGCGCCTCTTTAATACGAGTTTCGAACTAATATCTGTAGGTCATAAATGTACATTTATAGCTATGTATGTATGCATACAGCGGTACTGCGTAAATCGTATTCAAGTTTTTGATCATTTTTATTTGTAATGAATATATTCATCGTAAGGCAAATCTCAATCCAAGTATGTATATGTAGGAGTCAATGTTTATAAGTATCTACTTATCGGATCTCCGTAGATAGATAAAATTGTATGTGGGAGGAAAGAAAATTTAAAGGAGCACACTCTCGTAACAGATACGTAAACAAATTGAATTAAGACAAATATTTGAAAGTTGTCAGTTTGTAATGTCAAATTAATTGTCGTCCACCATCTTTGGCACCAGCTGTGGCTCAGTGATTACACGTTGAATTGAATAAAACACGTGCGCCGTAGAATAAATTGGAGTGGAAAAAGAAATTCGAAATTAAAACGTGGCGCCATATATGAGATAAATAAAACAGTCAGTCTTGCAGCTTTCTGTCAACTAATTTAAAGCGCCATCTGTTTAAAAATGAAACTTACAAAAATGCCAATAATCAACATTGACAATAATTGAATTTGTAATCTCTCAAATTGGACCAAATCTATACATATAATAAAAATGAAGTGTCTGCATGTAATATCAAAATAATTTTTTTTTTACTGATTGGGTATGAAAGTATACAGGTAACTGACAACCAAAATGCAATATTTAAAAATTTTATCGGTCTATCTGTCTGTTTGTTCCGAGTAATCTTCGAAACGGCTTGACTGATTTTGACGGGAATTTCATTAGCAGATAGATAAAATTACAGCGGGTTACTTAGGCTACTTTAATTTATACTAGCTGTTAACCGCAGCTTCGTTCGCAATGCTATCTCCAAAACGGTTGAACCGATTTTCACGAGACTTCCACTGGCAGATAGCGGGCACCATAACAAGTAATTTAGTTTATTTTAATTTAAACTAGCTGTTAACCGTGGCTTCACCCGCAGTGCTATCTCCAAAACGGTTCGACCGATGTTTACAGGACTTTCGCCAGCAAATAGCTGACCGCATAAAAAATAATTTAGGTTATTCTATTTTAGATTAACTGTTACCGGTGACTTCGTACGCATGAAATTTAACTAAAATATTTTGTTCACTATAAACATGTGCGTAAGACGCGCGTTGTACTGGACTCCAAGTATAAATATAATTGAAATTCATATATCTGAATGTATGTTACATACATTCTGAATTATATTGTCTTTTTGGTCATTTTGGCGGCCATTTTATTTTATTTAAATTGTCAAATATTAAAAACTACTTAGATAGATATAAAGTTTTATATCTTGATCTATATCTATGCAAGATTTCAAGACGTCATCTCATTTATTGTTTACAATTCAACATTATAATTATTAATAGTAATTTTAAAGATAGAAGGGGTCTAATAATATATTAGACCATAAACGTATTACATATTGATAATATGGTCATATTATATCATTATATCTTTAAGTCATTTTTTAATTAGTTCCTTATACAGTGTAAGTGAGCACTGAGGTAGTTACATGGCGAGTTAAGGTTCCAAATATGTTGCTGATGATAAATCTCATTTGCCACACTGTTAATATTTACATATCTAATGTATACGTTACGTTTTACTGTAAAGGAGGTGCGTGTCGTATTTACAATTGTTTTTAAAAGAGTATTTCTATAATTGTAGATGGTCTCCCAATTTTATATTACTTTTATACAATTTTTAAAAAACGCGTGCGGCGTTTCCGTTACCGCTAGTTATACATAAATGCTAACTTTCGTGTAGATAGGTTGAGTAGTTTCGGAGTTCATCGTGGACAAACATCGTGACACTGGATTTTTATATATTTAAGATTATCATACTTATCGCGTTGTATTTAAGCCTATCTAAACAATCTCCTTATAAACTAAAGTTAATATATTATTCTGATTGATGAGCTGTATTATTATTGAAGTTAAACCCAAATTTTTTAAAAGGGGTGTAAGGGGTGTCGTGTAACATCATAAGACTTGAGACACCCAAGCCAACCTCACCTACACGTGGTGCACCCTGCTGATTAACGAACGAGGCAATGGCGAAAGCGGGATGGTAGGGTTTTACAGCCTGACTGGGTCACAACCACCATGCATATGGTGAAAAAGCCCGTCATAGTGATTCGTACCTGCGGGTCGCGTTTCGGGATCAGCCTGTGCATATACAGCTATTCGCAGGCCGGCATGACAGCGGCGACCGGCGATGGATAATGTCTCACTCGGTGGTCGCCATTGTTTTTGGACTGTACTGGTGCTTACCATCAGGCATAGTGCAGTCACTTTGCCGTGCTACAATAAAAAAAAATTGTAGGATAGTTTTTGCGTAAAATAATAGCGAATATTCTCACAAACCTCGTTGCTTATAATATTAACATAATTATTGATTTCTATATTTTAAAAAATCTACACGTATTATAATATTATTTGTAGTAGAAACACAAAGATATTTAAAAAATAAATACTATGTAATAACTATGAAAAAAATACAAAAAAACAATAAGCAAAGAAAGTAACCGTTCGTCGTATTTATCTGTGGAAGCCATAAAAATGTAATACCTTCCACGGTCGACGGTTTGAAAACAAAGCCATTTATCTCGGAAACACCATCGCAAAAGCTCCGGGCTATGATAACAATAGCGAACCTACCTGAGCCTGACTCAGCTCGATCACGTTTCGCGCCTTAATGCCGACTAAAACCTGTCATGGCTGTCATTCGATCGCGCTAGCGTTGCGCGTGCGCACGGACGATACGTACATTTATCAAATAAACCGCCGTCTCTCTCGCTCGTGTGAAAAGTGTAAACAAACCGTTTTTGAATTAAAAAACCAGTGTCTCGCTTTACAAACAAACATGGTGCGCACTTTCAAAGTGGTCGGATGTTTTCGCCTGCCGAAACGTGGTGCTAAAGTGGTACCGGCTGCGAGCGGTGATGGGATATTCACCATAGACATGTCTTCGACGTCCACATTGGACGTGGCGGTGAGTTAACGACATAAGTCATTTCTTACATCGTTCATAATCAATTTTAAATAACCACACTGTCTATATTAACTTGTTTGTTTCCAAGCTACCATATGGTCGAACCGGTTCCACTATTATTTATACTTTTTTTTCTCAATGTCGTATTTAATTGCTCTACGCTTAACGTTTATAGTAAGATAATTAACTTACGATTTGTCTATAAATTTATACACAGAAAGGAGTTTCCAATAGTAAATACGAATAGACTATAAGTTTGAATTATTTGCAGAAGAAAAAATTACATAAAACTTGTTCATGCATTCCGGACAACGATTACGCTTTGCGCTAGTCACGTTATCTATGAACTATTGAAGCGATATTGATTTTGTTGTAGAGTTTTGAACACTAGTATTAAATAATATAGGTTTGAATCTTCTCTATAAATTTGACTTAGTGTTGAGGATTTTACTCATATGTCTCATAACATAACTGAAAGTTACTAAAATGCCAATAAAGAGACCTTGGAATTTCTCTCTGTGATCCAATTAGAAATGAAGTGATAAGTTGGTATTGGCAATTTAGATTTAAACTGCATTTTTCCCGCAAGACGCAACGTAAGTAAATCCGTCATAAAATGGCCCGATGAACTGGTGACGGTTATGGCAACAAAATAAATGCGAACTACACAAGCCTGCTAGTTTGATCCCTAGGAGAGGTTCTTCAAGAGAACTTCTTCTGCAGGAACGGATAGCAAATTGTGGAATATATGTTATTATAATAATAAGATATCTACGCGCGTCTTCGGTTTGTTCTACTGTTAATCTATTTGAATTCTATAATGTCTACAATGAGGTTATTAATTGTTCAGCAAGGCATCGTGGTCGATTCTTCAGGCCTTTAGATTATCAACCTTTCTTCATTAAAAACACAAATATTTATTATATTATGTATAAATCTGTAGATAAAATTTTATCGTACAATATAAATATTAATATGATTGAAGCATTGACATATAAAAATCCAAAACGCACAGTCTCGTATAAAAGTAGCGTTCAAAACCGACAGCAAAGACTCCCCAACATATATACATGGTTATAGTTATGCGATAAACTTATGACTTTGCAAATTCAACCTTACCTGAATGATTTAAAGTTGTTTTTACAAGGACGCAAGTGACCCGAGACTATTTGAAATGAGTGCATAATTTTCGATTGTGTTCATATTTTATGCGCCGAGTTTTGAGACGTTGATTGTGCATCTTGGGTTTTTATATACATCAATGGATTGAAGTTAGTTATACGAAGTGATCTCCGAAACAATCAACCATCCAAATCAAACAGTCAAAAGTCCAAACAAACAAATGTCGATTTCAGTGACACTTATACTGGCAGACAGAGAAATTCTTGGAATATTACTCTTTCCAATAGTTGGCAAGTAGTAAGAACGAAATTATAATAAAAGAAGATAATAGGCAACGCGAAAGTAATTAAGTTAAAAAAAAATAGTTCCCATATAACAACAAAGCCAGTTTCACCTGAACAAACACGCAAGTTACAGTTAGTATTCTATACACTATAGCTTTCCCATAAGTGTATAGATTATCCTCGGTCGTGTAAATTCTTAGAAAATCGAGTACTATCAGAGAACCTTCCTTATTCTGAAGTCAGTTAAATTGAGTTTCAACAACAATATGTTCCCTCCTTCCTATAACTCCTTAGTTCCTTGGGTCCTTCAAGGGTAACGTGAAGAGACATTTACGCAAGCCGGTATGACAGCGACGACCGACGGAGGAAGGCGTATCTCTGGTGGTCGCCGTTGTTTTTGGATTGCACTGTGCTTACCATCAGGCATAGTGCAGTCACTTTGTCGTGCTACAATAAATAATAAAATAACATGATTAAGTGGCAACCTGAAATTACATGGAGTGTTTGCTGACAGACTTGAAGCGATGACGGCTTAGTTCATAGCGTGTTCGGACACCGTGCCGATGGGCGTAGTTTCGAATCCTTACAACTGAGTGGGAGTTTTAGGCGAAGGAAAACATATTGATTAAACCATAGTATGGTGGTAGAGCTACTCCTAAGTCCGCCTGGCTGGCTACCACCCTCGAATTGGAAATCTGTCGCCAAGCACCTATCGTTGTACTTCGGCAGCTGCATTTGAAAGCCAGTTCTCTCCAGGTTTAGAGTATTTACCATATTAGACCCCACCGTTATTTAACAAAAACAAAAAAGTTAAATACGTATTGAATACCTGCTTTAAAGAGGTTTCGTATTAAATGCACCGCGCTCGCCCGACGCAAGATCGCGTTAACCTTTTTCGCAAGTCTAACCTAACGTAACTGAATCGAGGCAAAAGCGCAAGATGGCGAACATTCAGCGACCGCGGTGCATTTAATACGAAACCTTTTTAAAACAAGTATTCAATACGTATTTCACTTTTTTGTAATAACACCAATAAAGTCTATAAAGTAATGTTTGACTTGATGTAGCCATGTGCTTAGGTGCCAAGCTAGATACTGCTCCACTCCCAGCCTGCTGAGACTTCATCACGCTGTCAATCTTTAGAGATATCGTTCAGTTGTCATTCTATTTCATTACATGGTAATACTGTAAACTTTACAGCATAAGTTTTAGTAGAATAAAAGATTTAGTATCATTTTCATACTTAGTACAACCATACGAAGCAGGGCCGGACTACTAGTGTTAATATATAAACATCCAGTGGCATATTTATGTATAATTAGGTCTGGACTGGTCTTGAGAGATAAGATAATTTCGATTTCGATTAATGGTCTGAATATTTTTTTAATTACAAATTAAATGATTTTCAATGTTGATTATTGTAGTTAATTGTAAGTTTCATAAGTCTTAAACAGATGGCGCTTTATACTAGTTTGTTGACAGACAACTGTGGACCGCCTGTTGCAGATATCTCATAGATGGCACCACGTCCTAATTTTGAAAATAGTATATCATAATTTTAATTCAACATGTAACTGAGCCACAGCAACACGTGGCCGGGTCAGCTAGTCTATACTATCTGTGCTAATATTATAAAGAGGTAAAGTTTATGAATTTGTGAGGTTGTAGGGGGTAATCTCAGGAACTATTGGTCCGATTTGAAAAAATCTTTCAGTGTTATATAGCTCATTTATCGAGGAAGGTTATATGATATATATCATCACCCTAAGACCAATAGGAGCGGACCGCCAATGAAGAATGTTAAAAATCTTTTAATTTTAATTTCTGAGAGTTCGTTAAGTGATGTTTATTGGTCATATTATCAACAACAATTATGAATTCTTATCAATATGTAATCATATAATAACTGAGCCACGGCACCGCGTGATCAGGTCAGCTAGTTATATATAAAAATAAAATTATACGTGAGAAAAAAGCCTTGATCAACATTTCAAACGTTTCATACAGTTGACCAATATTTGCAACATCTTAATGCGCAAGTCGACGCGTATTTCATAATTTTAATATGTGAGTCGACAAATGTACATTTTATTCATTCTGATATAACGAAAATACTATGTATGCAGTTACGAAGTACGAACATATTTATTTACTCTTCAATAAACTCTCTGATTGCTATCGTATCGATTCTAGATCATGGATATAGAACAAGGTCAATGAAAATAGATATTCTGTTACTTGTTTATATTCTAAAATTAATGTAAACGAGTCTATGTAAATGTTTAAAGCGATAACTTTATACTATAATTATTATCAACACAACGATTTGGTATTTTTGAACTTTTACTCAATAAAAACCCTTATAATATCATTCTCTTTATATCCTTATTCTAGGTTAATAAGGTTTAATTTCTTTCGTATATATAATAACAGAGTTGGTACCTGCACCAAATAGCACGCAGGGTGCCGACTGCCGTATGCCATCAGTGCGGCGTTGACAGTGACCGTGGACAGTGGTCCGTGAGCAGGACCCTCAAAGTGGTCGTCTCCGCCAACGGAGGACGGGCAGAAGGAGGTGTCAGTTTGACCACCTCCTCCCTCTGTAACCGGACCAGGGAAGATAGGTCAGGGGGCCCATCTTCCCATTGCACAGGTCCGGTGGACGGAGGAGACGGCCAGTGTGTACACGGCTGTCTCCCAACAGGACGAGGCCAGGCGGCGGCACGATGAAGTCTATAGATATCTCGTGCCGCCCCAACTATAACGGATGACGTACACCGTGGGGTTTTAGTCCGTGCGAGTCACATGAAGTACATTCAAAGTGCATGAAAATCTGTTCAGTTGTTTTTTAAGTTTATCGCAAATAGACAGTTAGGACGTGGTAGAGGACTTTAGTTTCTAATATGTACAGATAATTTAAAATATATTGTTTTTTTATGTTTATTACCAAATATTAGTTTTTATCAATATAATATTATGTATGAACCAATTTACTATGTAAGAATTTACTAGAATTATCGATGATCCGTAAGTGGTTACAAAGGTTATATGTTTATTATGGATGTATTATGTTATCCTGTATTTTTCATTCACCATACTAATGTTTTGTAATAGATAGAGCGCACGCTTTGTAAGTATATAGATTTGCTAGTGTTATGTAACGAATCAGCAAACTATAACTAGTAACACAGGCTCTAATTTTATATGCTTTCGTGTAAGGATCTCAATCCATTATGTTATCCTGTATATTGAGTTCATTTTTTATAATGCATTTTTTTTCTTTTAAATTTGCTAACTCACGATTTGTTAGTATATAGAATGGACTGGCAATTATTAAAAAATTAAAAATGATTAGTTATTTGGTTTTATTTATATAAATGCAAGGTGCATTCGTGTATTTTTAGTACAACTAAATTATATTTTATAATAGACTAGCGGGCTCGGCAGACATTGTCCCGCCCTGATTATGAAACAATCCTTGACATTATATACTAAAATGTTCCTCTTCAATCACTTTATGTACCGGTCAAAACCGCATAAAGATCCGTTTAGTACTTTGACTTATCGCGAACAGACAGACAGACGCGGTAGGGGACTTCGTCTTATACTATGCAATGATAATGGAAAATATAAACATACTTTTTGGTTAATTGTATTTTTTTATTTAAGATTTGCTACTGATATGCAATGTATAGAATGAAACCTGTTTGAAGGTAAATTAATTAACCGAAGAAAAGGAATTTTTGGCGGGATCTTGGAATGCCATGTTGTGGTCTTTATATTTTATACACAATCTTGTGTTATTTGACTTTATATTGTGTAATGTTGGTGATGTTTTACGTAATATAGTTTGATTATTGTGCACAAGTGAACTGGATGGGAAATAATACCACGGTGTATGGATTCTGACTTGCCACAAAAACTTTCAGGAAAGTTCTAACAAGACGGCCACCATCTTGTTAGTTCATTGAACTTATATCAAGAAACTGGTAATATCGTAACTCACTTGACAATGGCAGTAACAGCATATTAGAAGACTGGTCGCCAAAAATAAAATAGAAGAACCGATGAAAAATGATGACTGAAAACATGGAACTGAATCACAGAGCACATAAATGCCAGTTCTTTCGTTCTTCTTCTAATTTGTACATTTGTTTTGTTCACATATTATGTAGGTAACATTTAATTCTGATAAATCTCCCATAACCTCATGTAACAGTAAAGGAGACAGGAGAAATGGTGGTAGAGTTATATCAACTTATTTCTAATGTGAAAGATATGATTTTTATACGTGTCTATGACGTCAGACGTGTGGGATAAAGACAGATCTTTACCCTGTTATGTGACAAGCTTTATGATAAGTTTTGGTTTTTAGGCGGTAACGTTCAAATCGTATATCCTACTCTCGGTTTAATTCCCGCAAACTCTGTTTGTTCCAGTGGTACTTGAAAAAACAAATGAGTAATAAATGAAACAATAGAAACTGCGATTAATCAAAAAATTCGTCGACAGTTCCAATCGATTTGGCACCAATTTATTATTACTACATCGGACACAATGTCACTTTCCAACGTAATGGACACATTATAAAATAGTTTCCCACACTGTAATTTAAGCATGTACATAAAATTTAAGTGTCTGTTTTTTGTCCAAGCTAATCTCCGAAATGGCTGGACTAATATTGACAACACTTTCACGGGGGCATTTGATTTTTAGAGTAATATTCATGAAATATATCATTAAGCTATTACATAGTGTTGATACATTAATAATAAAATCCAAAAAAAAACTTAAATTCAGTGTCACAGGGATTAAGTAGTAATCACAAATTAAGTAACCACAATCTACAACCATTCAAGGTAAGACGTTTCGTTTTCATGCGATAAGTAAACCATTTTCACGATAAATAAACTAATGTATATATGTGCTATTGTATCCACTAAATAAAATTAACCCTTAAAATTGTAATAAAGAGGAAAGCTTGTTTCAAAAAATTATTATGATAACTTTGTTATGTGAAAATATTTAAGGCCGTATTGAGAGAATGCTTACAGAAATAGTCGAGGCAGTCATAAGGACTGCCGAAAGAATTGAAAACTCAAAAAGTCAAAATAATGAAATAACTGTAGTTTCTTTTGAATTGTTAAATGAATTATAATATAAATTATTTAGATTTCATTTTTTTTTATGTCATAGGTGGCAAACGAACAGGTGACCCACCCTGATATTAAGTGATCATCACCGTCCATGGACACTAACAACACCAGAGGAATCGCAATTGCGTTGCCACCCTTTGGGGGGAAGGGAGAGGAGAGAGGAGGGGAGGTGGGCCTCCGGCGCTCTCACTGACTGAACGAAACGCAACAATGCAAGTACTGTTACTTCACGTCGGTGTTTCTATGAGAGGGTGGTATTACTCCGGGCGAGCCGACCCATTCGTGCTGAAACCAGTATTAGCTTTGGCGTGGCTCTACCAACATTAAATAATTTGTATGTTGAAATTATTAACATTACTCTGGTTTTCACATCTATTGGCACTCCGAACAATAGTTATATATATTTTTATACAGTTTATTAATTAATCAATCATATGATTGGCTGCACATTGTCAATACAAAACATTAATATTAGACGTACATAGGCCGCTATACTACACGCGCAACACGCTCGGTCACGCTTTACAAGCATTTCATGACGCGAAATCATAACTTTATCCACTACCAAAAACTGCTCAACGCATCTAGAGAAGTTATTACTTCAAACATCTTATCTATGTCTATACATATAATAAGAATGAAAATCTAACGTGTCTGTACTTTTTCGATTATATTAAAGAATATATTTCAACAATTTTTATAAATGTCTGTCTGTTTGTATGAACACGCATCGCTGCTATGATTACAGTAAACCTTATATTACGTTATTATTATACTACTTTATATTATAAAGCATATCTTCGGGAGTAAATTAGTGTTTGTTTCATTAAAATCGGTCTCATCTATCAATAGTTATTGTAATTTGAATGACGGCTCGAGTTAAGTTCGAGAGAAGAGTAATAATCTACGAGCATACTAATATTATAAAGCTTATTTGTCTGGTTGAACGCGCTAACCTCAGTAATTAATTACTGGTCCGATTTGAAACATTATTTCAGTGTTAGATAGTTTATTTATCAAGAAAGGCTATAGGCTGTATATAATCACGACCATGATGAAGACTAATAGGACCAGAACGCTAATAAAGAATGTTTCGAATTCAGGGTTTTTTTGTCCTTTTGAGAGCTTCCGCTGCTTGTTGGCGTTAGCCCAAAGTAACTATTCCACGCAGACGAAGTCGCTCGTAGAAGCTAGTTAAAAATAAAAAGTTAATAATAAAAACCTGTAACAAAGAGGTTTTATCTTCGTAAGTGTGATTACAAAACATCGCTGTTTTTTATATAATCGTTTTTATATACGTACAAATAATATAATTCCTTTCGCACTACGCACACATATAGCTGGAAAAGTATGCAATTTGATTTATATTATTTACGTATATCCAACGAAGCACTTGTTAGTGGTAAATAACTTACGACAAACAACTAAATATAGCGGGTTATCGCCTCATTTGACGGCACGTCCGAGAAAATTAATTCATAATGAGCAATGTGACGGACATTTAATACTTCCCTGACAGAAATATGGAGCTAGTGATAAGCGCATCTTTGTTTATGGTAATAGACTATTTGTCGCAATTATGTTTATATAATATGCAGCCTTTTTTGGGGTTACGTTCATATGAAACTATTCTTTATATGCTGTAGTGTTTGACCCCAATATCATTGGATAAAAAATCGGTTTACGGACGATAATTTTACGTGATCACGACACAACAAAACACTGATGAAAAATTGCATACTTTTATGAATTGAATTGAATTATTCTATATATATAGATGGTCCACGCTCTGGCTTGCAAACTCGGCTCAAACGGGACAATGAGTCGTGCTTTTTCATGCGTGCACCCGGCGTTCATCGATTTATAAGACTTTTGTCACGTCAAAAATAATAATTTGGTGTAAGATAGTAAACACATTATACCTAGACAATTCCTGGGTCTTAAATGCGACTGCCGAAATACTCCAGGTGTTTGGCGACAAATTTAATACTTTAGGGAGGTAGTTTTTCAGACGAACATTAGAAACAGGCCAAACAAGACGCCTCTTCTAAGCTTGCCAGACATTCCTAACGCCTTGAAATGCATGGTCAAAAGAACAACACTTGTAATTAATGCGATATTCAATTGTTAACCAGCTTTAGTTTGGAATAATATAGGAAATTTTTACAGGACGATTTGTAAATTGTAAATATAAGAATATTAAAAATACAACGATATAAATAATAACTTTTGACTTCAAAACCAGGAGCAAAGGAAGACCGAAAAAAGTATGGGTGGATTGTATGAAAAATGATGTGTATAAAAGGTACGAACACTGAGATAATAGTATTTCAGAACAGTGTAAATAGTAGCCGATTAATAAGTACGGACGCAGGTCAATATTAATCCCTCCAATATATAATATACTAGCGGGTACGGCGACTGCTGTCACGCCCTGATAATAAAAAAAACCTTGACAAATTATACACATAAACCTACCTCATGATTAACTATATTTACTGGTAATAACCAAATCCGTTCAATAGGTTTTGGGTTTCTCGCGAACATACAGACAGACGTGGTAAAGAAGTTTGCTTTATAATATGTAGTGATAACAATGATTATTGTAGGTTATTTTTGGGCCTCGGCGAGGGCCACCACCTGGGGCCCACATAATGGTGGAGGGTGCCCGAATCAGGGTGGCGACCCAGATGAAGTATCTGGGCCTCACCCTGGACGGACGCTGGTGGTTTGAGCCCCACTTTGAGGGGCTCAGACCGCGAATTGTGGGGGTGGCGGCGGCACTCGGCCGACTGCTCCCCAACATAGGGGGCCCGAATGCTGGGTGCCGCCGACTATATATGGGGGTCGTACGGGCGATGGCCGTCTATGGTGCCCCGGTGTGGGCCGACGCTCTTGGTGCCGCTAATGTGAGAGCGCTGCGCGCTGCGCAGCGCATAGTGGCTCTGAGGGCGATCAGGGGATACCGCACCGTGGCCTCCGCGGCGGCTTTTGCGCTCGCCGGCTCCCTGCCCTGGGAGCTGGAGGCGGGAGTTCTTGCCGCCGTGTACGAATTTACGGCGGCAAGAAAGAGTATCGGGGAGCCTCCGGCTCCCAGCGAGATTGAGGCCAAGAGAAGGGAGGGCCGGGAGGAGGCGAAGGAACGATGGAGGCGGGACCTGGCGGACGAGCGGTATGGACGTTACACTATTGACGCCGTCCGCCCGGTCCTGCCGGATTGGATAGGGAGACGTTGGGGCTCCCTGTCGTTCAGACTGGTGCAGGTACTCACCGGGCATGGTTGCTTCGGGTGGTACTTGCATCAGATCGCTCGTAGGGAGCCAACCGCCGCATGCCATGAATGCGGCGCTGCGGAGGATACCGCGCAGCACACCCTGTCTGAGTGTACTGCGTGGGAGGGACAGCGCCGCATTCTGACTGCGGCGGTAGGGCTGGATTTGTCGCTGCCGAGTGTGGTTTCGGCCATGCTCGGCAGCGAAGAGGCATGGATTGCGATGGCCACCTTCTGCGAGGACGTCATCTCGCAGAAGGAGGCGGCGGAGAGGGTCCGCGAAGATGACCCTCTGAGTGGCCGTCTCCGCCAACGGAGGACCGGAGGGAGGAGGCGGCGATTTGCCCTTCTCCTCCCACCACCATAGCCGGACCTGAGGGGGTGGGCCGGGGGGCCCATCTCCTCATTGCACGGGTCCGGTCGGCGAGGAGAGGCAGCTGGTGTGTACCCAGTCTGTCTCCCTATTAGGATGGAGCCCGGCGGCCACTTACCGCCGGGCGGACTGCTGGGGCGGCTATCTAAGGGGAATAGCTTAGTTCGATCCCTTGCCGCCCCAACAATACGGTCGGACGGTACACCGTGGGGTTTTAGTCTGTGCGAGTCGGACATAACCCATCCTCTCCCCCGAGAGGGGGGCGTATCCAAAAGGGATTTCCCCACGTAAAAAAAAAAAAAGGTTATTCTTAAGAGATAGACATACACTGTTAAAGAATTTTCTGTAGGCATTATTAATGTGTACAATTCCGTAGCGCATTACATTTATGTATCTCATAAGGTTTAGCCAGCGTCATCAATGTAAACGTTCTAAAACTCCTTCTTATGACTATATTTTTTTTATATCATGTAACTGTCACTTGTAACACCAGAAAAGTCGCAAGTTCATTGTTTGAGGGAAGGGGAGGGGAAGTTGGGTTATCCGGTGCTTTTTTGTTTCGAACTGTCTATACTTTTGACCTAGTAAGGTCTTAATAGCTTCACTGGAGTACTAAGGCGAGCGCTTAAGGCACTCAGCCGATTTTATTTGGTCAACTAACTCCAGGGTGCACGGCACACCTCGGCTTGGGCTGTTGCCGATACATGCAATTCGTATTTTTTTTTTGTTTTAGCGTGGGGAAATCTCTTATCCCTCTCGGGGGAGAGGGTGGGTTATGTCCGACTCGCACGCACTAATACCCCTCGGTGTTTGTCTTCCGTTATAGTTGGGGCGGCTCGAGATCTTTATAGACTTCATCGTGCCACTCCAGCGGTTGACCCAGCTGCAAAACCACCGCCGCCGGGCCCCGTCTTCTTGGGAGACAACCGTGTACACACCGGCCGTCTCATCCGTCCGTCAGACTTGTGCAATGGGAAGATAGACCACCCGACCCATCTTCCCTTGTCAAACTAACGCCTCCTCCAGCCCGTCCTCCGTTGGCGGAGACGGCCACTTTGAGGGTCTTGCTCACGGACCCTCTCCGCCGCCTCCTTCTGCGAGACGATTTCCTCGCAGTATAGTATCCTCCAGTAATAGCTTCAGCGTCACTCTACCACCAATAAAAAACCTCTATTAGAATACACCAACTTTTCTGTACTACATATATACTATGTACACTACTATACTATGTACACGTGAACCTCCCAGAAGAAATTCTGTAAACAACAGTGACAACTGTATCAAGATCGGTTAAGTCGTTCAAATCTGAGGAACACAGACATACGCAAAAGCGAATTTGTTTTGTGATGTTGATTGCAGATTATAAATAAATAGATATAGACTCTGCTATTTAACAGCAAAATGAAATCGTAGTAAGACATCTAACTTTTGCGCTTTGCTACCATTTCATTTACCATTTTACTACCAATTTAAACCATGCAATTGAACCCATAAGGTTTAATATCACTCGTTACTATATTCAAAGTTAAACGTAGGCTCTGTAGGAAATAACTTAGATTATTCGTACTCGGAATTCCTTTGTGAGTGTTTCATACTTTGAGAAATATGCTTTAGAGCATTCCTATGTGGTTGGTCGTCGAACATTGTTATTCCGGTCACGTGCTTACCATATATTGCACCTACCCTTTGAGCTGATGAGAGATAATGATATTATCGTATAAATAATCGTTTGTTTACTTCTGACCACGGATTTCATAAAACAAAAGAAATACGAAGAGATACCATCTTGCGTAAAATCGAATAGTATATTTTCTTCTATACATATAAGATTCTTCTTTTTTTTACTAGGGTTTGGTCACAAAGCGACCATGCCATCCTTATTGGAAGGCATATATAATAAATACTACACACCTATAATCACTATTTACCTATTGATAGCAACATTGGCTAATCTATGCAGCATCCTGGCTTCCTCCGGTAAAGATGAAGCCAAAATGCCGTTACAGACCTCAACGCAACGTAAATCCTTACATACTGTTAGGCCTTTCTGCTTCATTACGGACACATTCCACAATTATATGATATACATCTTCTACTCTGTTTCACTTAGTGCACAAAATCTAATGTGTTTTTAATTTTTAGGTTTTTGTAAAAACGTTGCAGGTGTCTAGGTATAAATAATAAAATACATTTCAATCATTAAAAAAAATGTCTATCTGTCTTTCTGTTTATTTCAACACGCATCACTACTAAAGTAATGCGGTCACGATAAAACCTTACCAAGAAAATCGTAAAGCATATCGCCGAGTAACATTTAATCTTGGTTCTATTAAAATCTGTTCAATCTATCAAAAGTTATTGTAATTTTAATGACGACGCGACTTAAGTACGATAATAATAAACGATAAGAGATAAGTAAATGGTAAGTCCATTTTACATCCGCCCGTTTACATTACAATTTACATTTAGATGATTTTATTATTCACTGGCTTTTTACATTAGGTTCCACGCGTACGGAGCTGCGCGCACAGTTAGTCAGAAAGAAGTATAGAAGATCTTATTATAAACTTGTCGCTAACTGCTTATAACTTTGTCTACCCTATTTATTATTTTACTAACATAATTTATATAAAGAGGAAAGAACGCTAAGAAAATTGAAAGTTAAAAAATGCTTATAAAGGTTCTTTATAAACATTGGTACTCGTATACTTGCTGTAATTTTCCCATACGGTACACATTGCTTGTCCTACCCAGAAACATATATTGTTGAATGTATACTTAGACTTCTTACAAGTCGACGGCTTCCGTATGCTAGGCGCTTTGTGGAGCAAGTTTTTAGTATCTTTAATATAGTATAGTATGATATTGGTGCCCGCTGAAACTGCCGCCCGGAGCGAATGCCCGCTTTGGCTCCCTCCAATCCCTAGAGCTAGGGCTGTACCTTTCTTACATGATGATAAGGTTCATTTCTTTTACAAAATAAATAATATTAGTAAAACTTTGAATATATTACATAACATCTCATAAAGTTAGACCTCATGGGACATGTTCAAATCTTCCTCAATTCGCGTATATTTAGCAATTTCAAATCAGTTTTCAATCATGAAAGAAATATTGTGAGGAATCCAGAGTACCTTGAAACATGTTTTCGTGAAATGGAGAATTACATATCAGTTCACATGGGCAATACCATTTGAATTGTGAAAAGAAAAGCGTGAGGAAAACAGAAAGCTTTGTGTCATGTTCTCCTATAGTTCACGTTCAGTTTTTTTTTTAATGTCATATCTGGCAATCGAACTTGTGGGTCACCTGATATTATGTGATCACCACCGTCCATGGACACTAACAACACCGGCGGAGTCGAAAGTGCGTTGTCAGCCTGTGTTTGGGGGAAAGGGAGTGAGGGGGGGAGAGGAGAGGGGAAGGGAGGTGGTCCTCCGGCGTTCTCACTGACCGAACGAAACGCAACAATGACAAGCACTGTTACTTCACGTCGGTTTTCTATGAGAGGGTGGTGCTACCCCGGACGAGCTGACCCATTCATGCTGAAACTAATAATAGCTTCAGCGTGGCTCTACCACTCTTAAAAAGTGCAGTTCGCGTGGGCAATACCAATTAGTGATTATTAATTCTGTATTTTATGAAATATATTTTCTCTGACTTTACAGATAGGTATTATCAATATAGTTATTTGTTATTACTCAACATTCATATTTGTAATGATTGAGTATGCACTTCTAAGAATCTACATACAATGTAGAAACTGTTGCGTAAATCATTAGTAAACGTTGTCGACCGTCACTAAGGTATGCTATCGGAACTTACCAATAATCTGCCATTATTATCTGACGTACTAAGCTTACAGGTTTTACAGGGGATAAAAATAGCGAGCTTACAGCAAGATGATGTTACGTATAATTGGGAAATAATTGGTTATAAAATGTTCTGAATAGTATTTTCATTCGAATTTGAAATCAAAAATAAATTGTATTAGAGGTGCCCATTACTAGACCAGGTTTAAAAGTGAAAGAATAAGTAGACGTTCCCAAAAAAAATTCGAAAATTGTTTAAAACTAGATTTAAAATTCAAATATATTTATAAAAAATAATAATAGAAATCTCTTTGTTTTTCTATACGGGCTACTACAAAACCAAAAAAATGAAATAACGTTAAATTTGGACCATTTAAAAAAAAGTTCTATCCGTTAAACAAAAAACTTTGAACAAGTAATAAAAAATTGTCAAAATTTACCACATGGGCTATTTTGAGAGGTAACCTCAACACATATCACAAAATTAAAGAAAAAAAGTTTTTTTTTATACCGTCCGATTTAGCGTAGATGGCCTCATATAGATTATATAAAATCAGTTATTAATAAAGTCATATGCATGTATTAAATTCACATACTTTTCTCTCGTACTTAAGTCGCGTTATCATTGAAGTTACAATAACTTTTGACAGACTAAACACATTTTAATGAAACAAAGATTAAATGGTACTCGTAGGTATGCTTTAAGATTTTCTTGAAGAGGTTTTATCACGAACGTAGTATTTTAGCAGTGACGCGTGCCCAAACAGAGAAAGAGACAGACATTTATAAAAATGATTGTAATGTATTGTATGTATGTACTAGCCGACCTGTGCCCACTTCGTTGGGCGGTAATACGTAAGCGTGGAATGGTTATTTTGCGCTAAAACGCAGCGGAAGCTCTGAAAAGGAAAAAAATACCCCGATTTTGCAACATTCTTCATTGCTGCTCGGCTCCTATGTGTCTTAGCGTGATGATATATAGCCTATAACCTTCCCTGATAAATGAGCTATATAACACTGAAAGAATTTTCCAAATCGGACCAGTAGTTCCAGAGATTACCCGTTACAACGTCACAAACTCACAAACTCTACCTCTTTATAATATTAGTATAGATTACTTATTCCAAGATACCTGCAACTATTTTTTTTTCACAAAAATCTGAAAAGTATTGACATAATAGATTCTCATTCTTCTTATATGTATAGATAGAAGATGAGAATAGTGTTCCTATGAAGCTGAAACACACTAAAACTACTGAACGTATCAACATAGATCCATGATCATGCGATGCAAAATTATTCGTAGATGGTTCTACTCTACACATTTTTATACCCAAAAAAGCGGATAACAATCGGCCAGTCTATATACACCGACTTTAATTATTATTATACTGCTTTTTTTATGACACCTACTAAAAAGTTTTAGGTTTATCGATACAAAAATGAAAACAGCTGTTTTCCTTACAACTGAGAAGTCGCAGTGTTTATTTATAAGTATTTATATTCCTCGTACTTCATAATCCTTACGTCTATCAAACCACAATATCTATACACTGTTCGCAGAAATAAGAATAAAACGTATTGAAGCTTGATATATAAATGAATTACGATAGCATCTCGATCCAATACATATAGTTCCTTATGATGTCATACGTATCTAGTATTATAAAATTCTTTGATAATTGCACTAGACCACCGTTTCTCAACCTGTGATAGTCACTTTCAGAAATAAGGGGGTTCACAGAGTGTTCAAACAATAAAACCCGTCTTTATCAAGTCATACGGATTGGTTGATTTTTTAAGATCCATAGCCGAATTTGCGGATTTTGTTTTTAATTTTTCACGACATCGGAAATTGTAAATTCCATGGTTTACTAAAAAAAAGTTCGTACAAATGAAAAATTATTTTAAAATACATTTTACATAAAAAAATATGATTTTACAATGCTCTATCTGTTCTTACTTTAAGCGTATGCTAGCAAGTCTGTTGATCTGGGCCTCATGAAGTCCACATTCGTTTGTATAGAGCTTAAACCCTTATGATGTTATTACAAAAAAGTTAAATACGTATTGAATACTTGGTTTAAAAAGGTTTCAAATTAAATGCACTGCTCTCACTGAATGTTCGCCATCTTGCTCTTTTGTATCGCTTTAGTTACGTTAGGTTAGACTTGCGAAAAAGGATAACACGAACATGCCTCGGCCGAGCGCAGTGCATTTTATTCGAAACCTTTTTAATTTTTTTTAAATACGTTTTTTTTTTGTAATAACAGCGTAAATGGTTTAGGACAATCCAGAGATTAAAACTAATTGATAAATATATAACGATGGGTACCAAAGATAAAACTTAGTGTCGACGCGTCACTCAATTAATTTAAAATTATTGTAAATTAATCTACTGTAGTGAATCGATATATAACAGGTTAAGAAACGAGCCACTAGACAAAGTTTTTGTTACAACATTATAGGTTAGAAAACAGATTACAAGGACCTCATAGTGCACAGTAATCTACGTTACTCGCACTAATGTAATTTAAATAAAGAGTGAACGAGACAGATATGCTGAAATGCTTGTGTAATTTAGTCCGCGACAAAAACATGCGAAGATGCCCCAGTATGTTAATAAGTTGTTTAAAATTCAAGCAAAAACCACGTAAATACCGCTGAATGATCGCTGTACGCACGTTCATTACGTCACGGTTGTGTTTTTTTTCTCGAAACCTAGAATCCACGGTAACTGTTCACTTTATTATTGAAACTTTAGACACGAGTATTCAAACATTACGGTTTCACTTTTTAAATAATACCGTCTTTACGAATTCAGTTATTCTAGCTGACCCAGCCACGTGTTGCTGTGGCTCAATTATTATATCATTACATATTGATAAGAATTCGTAATTGTTGTTGATAATATGACCAATCTTAACGATTTAAATTACTTTGTTAATATAAAAAAAATACATTTTGTGACTTAAATATAAAATTTAGACAAGCCTAAACTTCTTTAGCGCGTTGAGCGATATTTTTGGCAGGAGATAAATTTATAATTTCATCTTATGACATGATATGTAAACATGACCGGCCATATTGCGGCCTGCGTCACACTAGCGACGCGTAGTATAGGGGCCTATGTACATGTAATCTTGATATTTTGTATATAATCACACTATAATTAATATGAAAATTCAAAAGAGAACACATTTATTTGATTGTTTTGAGTTTTCACTTCTGTCGCAATCCATATGACTGCGTAGTCTTTTTATAGCTTATTATTTATCTTTTATTAAATGACAATGGGGTCTAAGATCGTAAACCTCGAGAGTGACTAGCTCTGAAGTGTAGCCGGAGCTGCAGATGATATGCCGCTGCTTAAGTAAATCTAGCCGTAAGTAAACTTTGAAATTACTGTTTTATTAAAAAAATTGATATAAAAAAAAATACTCTACAAACTACAAAAACAGATTCTACTTAGAACTCGTAACAAAACATAACAAACACATTTGTATATATAGCTCATACAAATGACAGGAAAGACACTTTGCACGAATGTCGGTCTTTTGTGTTCACTCGACGCTAGACCGTGAACAAACTGACATTGTCCGCTTTATTATTGTACTATTCACCCAAAAGAAACATGTCCTATCTGGAAATGCATTCATTAGGTTACTATTTTAATGTCAAGAATATTGAAATACTAATTAAAGCGACGTCTAAAAATAAAATACTCGAGTTACTACATTAAATATGAAATTGTATATTAAATATGCATTTCATTTTTGAAATCATTACATATTATAAAACAAAGTTCACTGCCACGTCTGTCTGTCTGTCCGCGATACACTCGAAAATTACTGAACGTATTATCATACGGTATTTACCAGAAGACAGAGTGGTTCATGAGGAAAGTTTAGGTATATAATTTGGCAATGTATTTTTATTATCAGGGCTCTAGTATAATATACGTTAATTAACGAGATTCTCACGAATAATGGAATAATATAAAATAAAGTATAAATACTATTTCTTATTGCGGGTTTGTTCAAAAACAACACGCCACTCTCATCCATACAATAATCAATAATCAAACAAACACGTTACAAAAGGAAAGAATAACAAAAAAAAATTACTTTCTTGCCCTTATCTGTACAAGATTTGATCGTCGGTCCACCAAATTATAGATTATAAAATTATTTCGGTTTATAAAGGAACCTGCTGGTACAGTTCTCGCCATACTTTTTGACTGCTCTGAATGTAGATGGGAATTTATATGCAAATTCAGGTATAGGTATAAACATATTATATCATATGTATAACATCGAAACAACTTAAAGATAAATAAATGCCAATTTTAGATTCCTACAATAATATTTTATTGTTTTTTTATACTAACCTGTTATCTATGTAGCCCGAATTTACGGTTATGTTCAGATCGGTTAAGAAGATGGACCAAGATTATACACCGTGACTGTGTAAAGAGTGACAACCTTCAATCGTATGATAGGTCATGTTCACATTTACCATATAAAATAATAAAATCAAAACAAATCATATTAAACAACTAAGAGAACCTAAGTTAAAATTTGTTCTAAGACTCTCAAAAATATGGGTACAAATTTAAATAAACATAGGTTGAATGATCGGTGACAAAACCTGCCAGCGGCGTCCTGGAGTTTTATATCATAGAAGGCAAACGAACAGATGGGTTACCTGGTTTTAAGTGATCACCACCGTCCATAGACACTTGCAACACCAAAGGAGTCACAAGTGCGTTGCCAGCCTATGTTTGGGGGAAAAGGAAGGAAAGGGAAAGGGCGTTCTCACTGACCAAACGAAACGCAACAATGCACGCACTGTTACTTCACGTAGATTTTCTCTGTGTTCATAACCTTCGATAATAAAATAGGCAATATGCCGTTTTGTTTATTCAAACTTCGAAAAATTATCCTTTGTTAGTTCCCTGGCTTCACTTTTACTTAACTTTTACTATGTTATTTGATAAGATATAAAAATGAACGTTGTTATACATGAGTGGCTTTTCATAGGAAAAGTCTTCGTGTAAGCAATTTTACAATAATTTTGCCATTGAATAGCGCTATGATATACGTTATAGTTATTAAATTTTATACATCTAAAGCGGACAAAGTGGCGACCTGATATTAGAATGATATAGGTATGTACCTAAAATTATATGTTAAAACAACTTTTATGTTTTAACTTTTCATGTAGATAGGTTGTTTTGACAATGTATTTTAAACAAAATGGTGGACTGCCTTGAAGGAATTCCGTGTATCGAATAACTATAAACAAAGATATATTTTTTATCAATATTATGTGTAAGTAACACTTGATACAATTATTTTATTATATAAACTTATTTTTGACGATAAAGTAAATAGCATAAAAGTAATTTCACAGGTTTTAATGAATTTTAAAAAAACAAGATGGCGCCGACGTCTTTCCTTGAAGAAGTCTGTATACCTGTAAATTAAATGTAAATATGCACGAATTCCTTTATTTATTTTGTAAACCAACATTCAACATTTTGAATATTAATGGCATTCCGATACAACACGATATGCTTAAGACGTTAAGTCATCCTTTACTTCGTGGAATCGCTGACAGACATGCAATTTATAAAGGTCTTACTTGAGACAGAAATAGTTTCTTCAGGTATTTGTTTTTTTGGTATTATTACGGCTAGACGTGGCTGTGGTTACAACTAAAAAGTTGAGCAAGTATAAGGACTGCCGACTTAAGTGAAAACCTCTGGACGACTATGGAATAACTGTTGTCTTCTGTATTTTAATATATGTATAATATATATTAATTTGTAATTATATTGATAATTATTTAAACTTCATAATTTTTACACTTAAATTATTATTATTAGTCCAGTTTTCAGATCTATCGGCACATAACATATAACACGTAAGTATCCAAACTTTTTTGAAGCAAGTATACAATACGTATTTACTTTTTTGTAACAATACGGTTGATTCTTATCTAAAACTAGCTGTGCCCGCGACTTCATCCGCATGGAATCTTAAATACAAAATAGTGACTAACAAAGTCATCTCAATGTATTAAGTCTAATTACTCATTTACTTAAGTCTACGTCGTCATTAAAATTACATTAACTTTTGATAGAGTGAACCGATTTATGTGAACCGAGGGTATGTTTAATCATAACCGCAGTGCTTTAGCAGTGATACGTGTTCAAGCAAACAGACAGATAGACATTTCTAAAAACGATTGGAATATATTTTATTACTTATTCTATGACATATGCAACAATTTTTTCTTCAAAAGTCTAAAAAGCATAGACAAGTTATATTTACATTTTTATTATAATTATGTATAGACAATGATACTACTGGTTAGCTGGAAGAAAATGCCTCGTGTCAACAACAAAAGTGTAATAAGGTATTCATTTATTCAATGAAATTATACTTTCAAACGGATTGCAATAATATAAGAAAACTTATTTAATTTTATTCTAAAACATGACTATATTGCCTATTTTATTATACTCGCAACTTTTATCTTCATTTATATAACACGTTTGAAGCATTATAATTGGAGATATTAACAAAGAACTAGTTTACTTTAACTAACATGAGAGAGAATCACGCAACGCTCGACTCGTGCAAAAAGTAACCACAGAGTAAATGCATTATGTAAAAAGACGCTAAAGTTCATGCTCGCAACGCGCTGCGCCAAGAGATCAACATATTCAGCGCCATCTGTTGACTTTTCTACGAACTGTACTACGCTAAGTTTAAACCAAATAAAATCGGCAGTTTGTCCTAAGCCCAGCTTAAATTACGTGAAATGATTCTAGGACCACAGATTTAATCACTTGATTTGCATACACGGGATATATAATAGGATAGATAATATTTTTTATCGCACACGAAATTGATATATTTACTCCATACCGTATAAATTTTTAATTTCATTGTTGGGAAAAAAATTACAAATGAAAAATCATTCTATACACAAATTAACATTTACGCATTACATAGTTTGTTTATTATTCAAAAAATTTCGATTTTTTAATAAATGCTGTAACTTTAATGTTGTAATTTATACTGCTAACAAAATTTGGCCAGTCTCATTTTTTTTAATGCCATAGGAGGCAAACGAACACGCGGGTCACCTGATGTTAAGTAATCACCGCAGTCCATAGACACATGGGGAGTCGTAAGTACGTTACCAGTCTGTGTTTGGGGCAGAGGGTGAGGGGCGGGGAGGTGGGCCTCCGGTGCTCTCACTGACCGGAAGGAACGCAACAATGCAAGTACTGTTACTTCACGTCGGTTTTCTGTGAGAGGGTGGTACTACCCCGAGTGAGCCGCACCATTCATGCTGAAACCAGTAATAGCTTCAACGTGGCTCTACCACCTAAGTGGTCATTAAAGGTTACTTTTTGTATGACTTGTAGTATTAAGTTTGTTTGGCACTTCGCTCTTTATATTGAAGAAAGTTGAACAGTTAGATTTACTTTTCAAGAGTAGCCTATCTAAGAGCCTGTCCAGATGAGGCGTTTTACGCGCGAGAGCTACTTACATATATCCCGTCAAGATGGTGCGGCGGGGTTCCTAACTCGCGCGTAAAACGCATGCAATGAACAGTAGTCCGGTGAAGCTGTTAAGACCTTGCTTGGTTAATAGCGTAGTCAGTTCGAAAAAAAAAAAAAAAGCGTGCAATGAGCGAGACTCTCGACTCGCGTGTCGTACACGCGAGCGCCGCGCGCCTCGAGTTACTCAGGTCCCATTGCTGTGTCCAGTACTACGCGCGAGTCAGTCGCAAGTCGATATACAGTCGTCTATCCGTACGACGTATCTCAGCGTATGTGACGTTTCCTAGGGTAGAAACGCGAGTAAAACGCGGTATCTGGACGCAACATATTTTGAAGCGCGTGAGTCGACTCGCGCGTAAAACACCTCATCTGGACAGGCTCTAAACAAACAATATTTTTACAAATAATCCTATTGTATTCTGTTACTATCACTGCACGACTCACACACAGTTTTTGACAGATATTTTCAATAAACAGACACGAGTTCTACAATATTGTTGTTTGTAAACAATGTAACAGGATTTTTACTACGGTTTTGTGGTCACAATATATTCATACAAGTGTAAAAGCTGAACAACACTTGTTTTCCCAAGTACTTTCCCGTTACTGGTTATACTCATTGTCGCTTATATTATACATTAAAATGGTTTTGAAAAGACGATTTTAATGAAAACTTTATTGAAGCAATAATAACATATTAGAGAGTTTTTGGCGGGATATTGGAATGTCATTTAGTGGATTTTATATTTTATTCATAATCTTGTGTTATTTGGCTCCATATTTTATAATATTGGTGGTGTTTTACGTTATGTAGTGTGGTTATTATGCACAAGTAAAGTGGATGGGAAATTATACCACGGAGTCCAAGAAAATTGTAATATACCTACTCGACAATAGCAGTAATAATCTATTATAAAAAAATAATATAAAAGATATATATATCTATATCAATTATTATTTTTTCCACAAAAGGTGCAACAGCTACTATTGGCAGTATAAATTATTTTATGTTTATGAAAATGTACCTAATTAGAGTTCAGTACTAGATTCTTACTGCTAGGAATACACCGGCTCCCTTCCCTGGGAGCTAGAGGCGGAGGTGCTTGCCGTCGTATATCAATATACGGCGGTTAAGAAACGGATGGGGGAGCCCCTAGCTCCCAGAGAAATAGAGGAAAAGAGAAGAGAGAAGAGGGATGAAGTGGTGGAAAGGTGGAGGCGGGACCTGGCGGACGCGCGGTACGGTCGATACACGATCGACGCCGTCCGCCCGGTCCTGCCGGATTGGCTTAATAGAGGATGGGGCTCCCTGACGTTCCGACTGGTGCAGGTCCTGACCGGACATGGTTGCTTCGGTTGGTACCTGTACCGGATAGCACGCAGGGAGCCGACTGCCGTATGTCATCAGTGCGGCGTTGACCCGGACACCGCGCAGCACACTCTGTCTGAGTGTGCTGCGTGGGAGGAGCAACGTCGCACTCTGGCTGCGGCGGTAGGGCAAGATCTGTCACTGCCGAGCGTGGTTGCGGCCATGCTCGGCAGTGAGGAAGTGTGGAACGCAATGGCCGCCTTCTGCGAGGAAGTCGTCTCGCAGAAGGAGGCGGCGGAGAGGGTTCGTGAGCAAGATCCTCAAAGTGACCCTCTCCGCCAACGGAGGACAGGCAGGAGGAGGCGGCAGTTTGATCGCCTCCTCCCACCGTAGCTGGACCGGGGAGGGTGGGTCGGGGGACCCATCTTCCCATTGCACAGGTCCGCCGGAAGGAGAAGACGGCTGGTGTGTACCCGGCTGTCTCCTAACAAGACGGGGCCCGGCGGCGGCGCTTTCGCTACTGGGCCAACCGCTGGGGCGGCACGATGAAGTCTATAGAGATCTCGTGCCGCCCCAACTATAACGGCAGACGTACACCGTGGGGTTTTAGTCCGTGCAACTCGGACATAACCCACCCTCTCCCCCGGGAGGGTGGCGTATCCATAAGGGATTTCCCCACGTTAAAAAAAAAAAAAAAGGAAATTGTTACAGATTCTTTGGATTATTTCAGGAGTGATACTTTTATAGTGTATGTTTGTACGCATAATTTAACATAATCTGTAATCTGAAGGGGTGTTATGGATTTTAATATATGACGTAAGTATTGTTAAATTCCTCTTAATTACTTTCAAGCATTAATTATAATTTGAACACGAACGTTAGTGACTGCTGTAGTGAATAACTGTATTGCAGCCACTAACGATCACCGCCGGAGAAACTAAAAACTATTTAATTTCAATAATTTATACGATAAAGAGACGTAATATAAAATAATGGAAAATGGTATAAAAACCAAAAATATAAAAACTAAATGCTGCTGAGCAATCGTGATTTAATTATAGGAGTTTAGTATAGGATTAGTATTTAAATATGGCATTTGTAATTAAAAAAGAAAGGCTGGTTAGAAATAAATAAGTTTTTTTCTCACAAATACATAAGGGAACAACTAATTTTACAAAAAAAGTGTCCAATATATTTGTATATTTTTGTCAACTTACTCGATTTAGTCAAACTGGCTCGCCTAGCGCCATCTATTAACGAGTAGCATTAACATGAAACTTGTTTTTAGTGCCCTCTGTCGTTGTAAAGAGTGACTAATCGTTTGAACAGCGGGAATTTCAAAATAAACTATTGCTTTTATGTTAAAAAAATAAAATGTATAGTTCCATTTACACATGCAAATAATTGAAAAAATGCTTGTTGTTATCTATCAATTTAAAGTTTATTCTGATATTTCTAACAATAAGATACATCTTACAAGAATATTAAAAAAAAAATTGGGTCGATTCAAGTTATTTTCACTGTCTTATTTCGTACCGTAATAATAAACAAACCACATCCGTCGTCGGTCCGGTGTGGGTGCACTCGGTCCCTCCAATTTTTTAATTTCGATTCACTCCTCCAGTGTTCAGTCTAAGCAATCCGCAGAGTAATCGAGTCAGTCAGCGAGTGCACAGCGCGCTTTATGTACGTTCGCTGGTTCCCGCGCTTTTTATTATCACGAACGCGATCGAACATAGACACGAAATTGAATATAGAATGTTATTTTTTTAAATATTTTTAAAGCAACGACCAGTGTTAGTGAAGTGCACGCGAATCATTTTTGGAATTCTAAAACGATGTGCGTGAATAAAATAATTTTGGCTGTTTAAAGTGACATCGCAAGATAAAATTTGATGTGAGTTTATTATTAATTTAATTTTAAATTGTATTTATGGTGAAAATCGTTAATTGCAAATCTTATTAGTAGAAATAAATAATGGGTTTAGGAGTAAGACTAATTAGAATTGCAAATGAATTTCCAACTTGTGAAATATTTCTCATTTATTTTTTGTTTACCGCAATATTATTTGTATAATATTTTTTTTTAGTTATTTTCGTGTTTGTAAGAGATTTTTAAGTAATAATTATTTAAGTAAAAGTTCTTAATTTATTCATGGTAATATTTACTAAGTATCTCACACGTCTTATCTAACATTCCTTGACCTTTGTTAGCGCCCGCGCGCCCTCCCGTGCGGTCATTTTTAATGATAACTCCTCTCCTGGTTCCGTAGCGTTTTAAATGGGACAACGTTTACGTAACTTTATTATATAATGTTGATTAGGTTATTAAAAAAACAGTTTTTGTAATTTACATGAGTTTTTATTAATTTCAAAAATGTCTATATTTAATTCATAAATTCCAATATGTATTAAAAAAGAGTGATCTTGTTTACAATAGAAACCTTACAATATGTACTTTATTCTATTTGCTATGTATACAGACTGTAAAGTGTATATAAAATTAAAACAATTTTAAAATATAAGCAATTTATTTATCGACTGCTAAGCCACTATAGAAAAGCGTAGCTAACACTCTGAAAGTCGTCTGTCTGTCAGTAAAACTCATCATACAGTTTAACCCCATCAGAATTAACCAGAACATACACGCATCAATTTTATTTATATGTCTATATTATTAACTTCCTAATATAAAACTGTGGCATTTTAAAAATTTAAATTAGAATCCAGTGTGTGCTTATAATAATTTCGTATATATAAATTAAATTAACAATAATTATACGAATTATAAACGTATAATACGCGCAAGGTTTGTTAAATGGGATAGATTTAAATAAGTTTAAATCAAATTTTGTGTAAAAATTTATACAACTTATATTGAAAGTCGGAAACTAGAGTTTTATTTTAAACTAGCTATGCCCGCGACTTCGCCTGCGTGGAAGCTTATGTAAAAAACAATGTTAATAAAGTTATCGGAATGTATTAAGTCCATTCGCTTGTTCACTTTTCTCTCGTTCTAACGCCGCGTCGTCATTAAAACTACAATAACTTTTGATAGAGTGGACCGATTTTAATGAAATAAACACTAAGTTACTCCCGAAGATACGCTTCACGATTTTCATGTTGAGAGTTTATTGTGAACGCAGTACTTTAGCAGTGATGCGTGTTCATACAAACAGACAGACAGACAGACATTTCTAAAAATGATTAAAATGTATTCTATTAATTATTCCTAGACACATTGGATTTGCATTCATATTATATGTATAGAATAGATATTAATTATCGTTTTCTGATTTTGCATTAAAATCTCAAACTCGCCATAAATTATGGGTATATAATACAGTAGTTATTTTTGATATTTCATTTATTTATATCATTTTCACGGTGTAAGCATTACCCGTAGTTTCCATTGTGTTTATTAATATTTTTGTAATAAATACTTGAGTTATAAGTAAAAGAAATCGTTTCAACGGTATAGAATCTGATGGACTTCACCGCCACCTATTGACTATGCATAGTAAAACTAGCTTTTGCCCGCGGTATCGTTCACCTTTATGTAGATTTAACCTAACTCGAGAACGGTTCTTTTTTCTCGATGTGATACCCTATACCCTCTTCTATATTACTGAAAATTTACCTGCTTTCGATAGTGAAGATCTAAAACGTTGGCTTGACTTCACCTATCAATGTAGGCAGATAGTATTTAAAGAAGCTCAGCGTCTGTTACTTGTAAGAACTTGCATATTCCATATTCATTACAACAAGAGACTTGCAAATTTGCATAGTTAGATCTAATCTTTACAATTTTGGAAATAAAGTACAAATGTAGCTGCAGGGGTCCTAGTGGAACCAGGTAAACTTTGTGAAGTGGTCTATGAGAAAAACAGTCTGGGCACAGAAGTGCCCTGCCTTAAACCAAGACTTGGGTCGCAAACCCCCTGAAACAATCCCGGGATTTCGCCTATGGAATACTAAGAACTTTGTCTCTCTATACATTGCAGTATATATTTTCAAATGTCTGAGTATATAATAAAAAAATACACTTTACGTTTTATTGAATGGAAGGTAGTTACGGTTATGTTACAACAAACAATAAAATCATAGTATTACGGCTGATATAAATCTCCAATAAAGAAATTATTATTGAATAATTTTAATACACGTGACCTTTATTTCGTGACTATTCATCACGCCTACGTTATTACGAGTGGGTTGGACAGTGAATGCGGGATTTAGAAAATTCTAAAGGGTATATTTTGTATACAATCACTGTAGTATTACAAGTACAATATATTGTGCGTATTTAGATATCATTTATTTATTTATTTGTAAACATTGCTAAATCGGTATGAAATCATGTATACATTTTTTTTATAGTAGTTTTATGACTACTATTTAACGCCTTTAACACTGTTACCAGTTTTAAGTTACTTAGCCCCCATCAAAAGCCGTAATGATGTGACTTTGATAATACCCCGAAAAGTTCTCTATCTGTCAGCAAATGTCTCGTCAAAATCGGTTCATCCGTTTTCAAAGACAAGCCATGATAAACAATAAACGCATCAAACTTATTTATACGTACATATTTCTCTAACGTTGCTTTTTTTTCTTCATTATTACAAAGAGTATTTGTCATAGCGTAATGAATCATCAAAGAAATAGATTTTTATATCATTATCTGTAATTATAATTATTTATAGGAATTCGCTTATATTTACTAATTCGAAGATATATGATAAACGAATATAATCGATTGACAGTGATTAGGGTTGCATCGGCATACCCAATAACAGGTAATATGCCCGAAAATATTTTAAACTAGTTAGTTGCTCATCTCGTCTTCTCATGAATGTACTAATGAAGACAATGAGGCTTACTTTCCTTTACCGTATAAGGGTTGTTGAGGTATGTATGCTTGGTAAACATATATTTTTCAACAACTCATATATGTATGAATAGTTAGCTTAGCTTAGGTTAGCTCAGATAGGTCCTCCCTCCCTGACGTTCCGTCTGGTGCAGGTGCTGACCGGGCACGGGTGCTTCGGTTGGTACCTGCACCGGATAGCTCGCAGGGAGCCCACCGCCGCATGTCACGAGTGCGGCGCTGAGACGGACACCGCGCAGCACACACTTTCTGAGTGTGCTGCGTGGGAGGAGCAACGCCGCACTCTGGCTGCGGCGGTAGGAGAGGACCTCTCGTTGCCGGGCGTGGTTACGGCCATGCTCGGCAGCGAGGAGGTGTGGAGAGCAATGGCCTCCTTCTGCGAGGAAGTCGTCTCGCAGAAGGAGGCGGCGGAGAGGGCCCGCGAGGACGATCCTCTAAGTGGCCCTCTCCGCCAACGGAGGACAGGCAGGAGGAGGCGGCAGTTCGACCGCCTCCTCCCACTGTAGCCGGACCTAGGGAGGATGGGTCGGGGGCCCATCTTCCCATTGCACAGGTTCGGCAGACGGAGGAGACAGCCGGTGTGTACCCGGCTGTCTCCTAACAGGACGGGGCCCGGCGGCGGCGCTTTCGCTGCTGGGCCAACCGCTGGGGCGGCACGCTGAAATCTTTAGAGATAGCGGCAGAGGTACACCGGGGGGTTTTTAGTCAGTAGGAGTCTGACATACCCTCACGCTGCCCCCGACGGCGTGAGGGTATCCATGTAGGATTTTAGCTCAGATAGGTCGCAACGAATGAATGTCAATATTCTGTCTCATTCACTCAGTTTTGTTATATGGAGAATTTTTAAAACAAAATTTTCACTTTCCCTTACGAATTTTTAGTTATGGCAACCGATCTTCCAGATAATTACTGCATTTTCGAGTAAGTAATATTATAATATTACAAGTGTCTTGCGATAATTTCAAGGTTCTAACAAGATGGTGACCCACTTGTGGCATTTCAGAATTAGTATTATTTCCCATCCACTTCCCTTGTGCACAATAACCAAAGTATATTACTTTCTTTTTATATATCATAGCAGGCAAACGAACAGGTGTGTCACCTTATGTTAAGTGATCACAACCGTCCATAGACACTAACAACACCAGGGGAGTCGAAAGTGCGTTGCGAGCCTGTGTTTGGGGGAAAGAGAGGGCGGGGGAGAGGAGAGGGGCAGGGAGGGGAGGTGGGCCTCCGGCGCTCTCACTGACCAAACGAAACATGAGAGGGTGGTACTACTCCGGGCGAGCTGACCCATTCATGCTGAAACCAGTAATAGCTTAAGCGTGGCTCTATCACCTATAAGGTGCCTATATTACGTAAAATCCCACCAGTATTACAAATTATGGAGTCAAATAACACGAAATTATAAATGGAAATACAAAAACCAATATAATGACTGACTAAGATCCCGCCAAAAACTTATATTTCAAACATTTCCGTTGAGACAAATCTTATCCTAATAATTGTACACGCAAAAAATAATTACCCGATAATTACAGCGGTTTTTGAAGTGATGCGCTTATTTATATCTATACACTAGCGGGCCCGGCGGACGTTGACCTGCCTTTTAATAAAAAATATCGTAAAAGTCAATCGCAGCGCCACCTACCCGGTGCAATTGTGAATCTAAACCATTCTCGGATCCACTGGAATACGCACATAAAATTTCATCAAAATCGGTCCAACCGTTTTGGGAGGAGTTCAGTGACATACACGTGGAGAAGAAATGTATATATAACAAGCGGGCCCGGTAGACTTTGTCCCGCCATGATTATAAAAAAAATCTTGACAAATTATATACCAAAATCTTTCTCGTGAATCCCTCTATCCATTGATGTGGACTGCATGAGAATCCGTTCAGTAGTTTTTGAGTTTATCGCGAACAGACAGACAGACAGACGCGAGAGGGGATTTTGGTTTATACTATGTAATGAAGATATAATAAGAATGTAAATATAAGGTGACTGTACTTTTTAGATTTTTGAAAAAAAAAAATGTTGCAGGTGTCTTGGATTAAGTAGTGAAAAAAATTAAATCATTTTTAGAAATGTCTGTCTGTTTGTATGAGTACACATCACTGTTAAAGGACTGCGTTCACGATAAAAACTCACAAGAAAGTCATAAAGCATATCGTCGGGTAACCTTTAGTCTTGGTTTCATTAAAATCGGTCCACTCTATCAAAAGTTATTGTAATTTTAATGACGACGCAACTTAAGTAAGTAGATAAGTAAATGAACTTAATACATTCGGATGATTCTGTTTGTCACTGTTTTTTACATTAGGTTCCACGCAGACGTAGTCGCGGGTACAGCCAGTAAATCTTAAAATTCTTCATCGTAACCCAACTTATACAAAATAGGCATGCGGTATGCATTTAATTCTTCATAAAAATTAAAAACGTGTGATATAAAATTTTATAAACGCCGCATCGATGTTTATTACATTACCAATAATGGATTCTCGAACATCTTCGACTAACATTACACATTACTTAACTCGAAAACAAGTTTTATAGCGATAGAAGTAGAAAGTTTATATAATATTAATAGAATATTTTCAACCAAATACGTTTAATATCTTACTTATAATAAATTACGGTTACGCAGCCTGGAGTTAGTGTTGCTCGGTACAGTCGAGTACGTGAGTAAAGATTTTAAAAAGTAATTTCAATTTTCGTACACTTTTTAGTATTTATATTTGATGCTATAGTACTAAACAACCACTATATGCATTGTCGTTAGTTAGTTAGTTGTTAGTGGTATCCGCTGCGAAATATACTCCCAAACCAAATACCTTGTGGTACAACAGAGGATCGCGAAATGTCTTTACCGTCTCCCCTTATGATATTACGATAGCTAATGAGTCGCAGTCCTCTATACTCTGCCCGCGTAACCACCTTTCTCGGCACAAAGTACGGGCGCTTAATTTCGTTCCCTCACATCAGTCGCGGCTCGCCTCGGCAGCGTCTCAAGCCTAGGTTCGATCTCCCAGAGAGGAGCCCTCAAATACTCTTCTAGCTCTATACAGTGACTCTGCATTCACAAGACTCACCACACTTCACCTCATACCCTTACACATATACATTACAGTAGGAACATAGGTTTTATAAACGTCCTTTTTATATTTTCTTTGTTAGTTAGTCATATATAGGGTACGGGTAAAGGGTATCTGTGTTTCATAAACCTACATTTAGATATATTTTTTTATACCACGACGGTACCAAATAGGCATGCGGGCCGCCTGATGTAAAGCGGTCACCGCAGCCAATGAACGCCTGTTACATTAGAAGTATTACTTGCCGACCCTTAAATAGCCTAAAACCTTAGATATATAGCTGGTCTAGTTAATTAGCTCGATTCACTATATTACTTATTAGGTCACAGCCCAAGCCGAGGTTTGCTTGTTTTGGAACCGTCTGGTTCCAATGGTCTGGTTTACATTTCGCCTGAGTGCTTTAAGCGCTTAAAATCAGTCCGACGGTTTCAAGATTAATCGGAACAAACAGAAATTTTAAAATTTGGATTTTTATTTTAAAATTCTTTCATATTCAAGTATCAAAAAGCTGCTATTTTGGCATTACAAGCGATCACTCCGATTTCATTTATTAATATAGAAAAATAAGTATGTGCACGTTTGCTTTGTGGCAATAAAAGGTGCGGTGGTAATGTTTCCTGGCACAGAACTACTTTCAACTTAACAGTAAACTTTTTACTTGCTACAAGACTTAAAAAATCATTACGTTGGTCTTGAAGCTTGTAAAACAACATTCTATTGATTTCAACTAACACTCCAATATATATAATAAAACGAAACTTTCACTAATAATGTACATAACATATATTATTTATTTAATTATCTCTTGTCAGTCGGTTTGCTGGTATCAAATTAACATCGATGATGTCTAGCTTAAAACAAACGCAAGCTCTTAGGTTTCAATATTATTCAGTATGTATGTAGTTTGTCTTTTTGGTTACTTTATTCTACAAATAGCGTTGTACATATGTGCAAACGTTCGCTTGTTTGCAAACTTTCCCAGAAAAGCTAGGTTAGGATAGGTTGTAATCGTGTAATCGGACTATGTTATGTGTCTATGCTATGTGCTTAGTTGCATTATTAAAATAAAATACATAGATATCCTAATTTCTTTATTTATTTTCGTATTTATAAAACCGTCGAGTGTTTGTCTAACAACGAAACTTTAATACACAAACACGTATATCAAACTAACCTCAAAATTTACTTTAGCGGTCTCTTCTTTCCCGTATTATTTTAAGAAAAACCACAGTTAAAGTAAGTTTTATGACATAAAACCCTATTTTTATAGTTTACCACAATCTTGTATTATGTTAGATGACTATGTGGTTGAAAACAAGCTAAATCTAGAGCAGAATATTTATGTCAAACGATGGCAAACGAACAGATGGGTCACCTGATGTTAAGTGATCACCACCGTACATAGACACTAGCAACACCAGGGGAGTCGCAAGTGCGTTGCCAGCCTGTGTATGGGGGAGGGGAAGGGAAAGGAGGTGGGCATCCGGCGCTCTCACTGACCGAACGAAACGCTACAATGCAGGCACTTTTACTTCAGGTCGGTGTTCTGTGGTTCGGTTGGTCCTACCCTGAGCGAGCCGATCCATTCATGCTGAAACTAGTAATAGCTACAGCGTGGCTCTACCACTTTAAAAGTGCTTGGAGACAGATTTTCAACTTCAGGATTGTAGTTAGCAAGATGGGGAAGGGAAACTATAATTTCACTCGTAAATTTGTAATCAGTATTTCTAATATAAACCTTTATATTATCGTAGCGACTGTACCTGTTACAACATAACATTTAGCGGTTAACTCAAGCTGTGAAATGACCTAATTAACGATAATTTTCATTTTAACCGTATTTAAGTACTTTGTCGAGTGCGCATCGGGTTACATAACTTCTTACAATAACAAGGAATTAAGTAAATTTGTAATTATTGCTTTTTAATAATTCATAATGTACTAGTCGCTACCTGCGATGTCGTCTGTACTTTTGTATCTTTATGACGGTAGTATATGACTTCGTAAAATTCTAAAGGTTCTGCGACGTTTGCAACTGGAACTAAAAACAAACAATGCTGAGTTTCTGTAAAACAATTTGAAACGACATTAAAGTAAAAAGTTCACTTTCGATAAATATCACTCCGTCAATGACTTAATTTATTAATTATCAATATCAATCATAATTCATCAATGATTTAATTTAAAACAACAAATCCAAACTATTTTCTATAAACATTTCATAACCAAAAACACCATAGATTATACAATACTGTATCATAGATTACTTTAGCCACAGATAAATAAATTTAGACAAAGGAAATTTACATGAATATAACCTTTTTGTTAGTCATATTACTAAAAAAAAAGTGTGTGTGTACTTATGTGCACGTGTTAGAAGTTATACTTCTTTGGCGTAACAAGATAAAAATCTTTTCAAAAATTTAATCTTTCGCCTTATTCTACGTAGACACTAACAATAGAAAAAAAGATATTTAATATATTGAAAGTTTTAATAAAAAGAAATACAAACAACAAATTCAATGAAAAACAATATTGACTATAGCTAACTTCTGGGTGTCGGTTTATCATGACGGTGTGCGCGCGCATCGTAAAAATTTACTCTTATCATTTTTCCCTAATACGCTAAAAGAAGTATAACTTCAAAACTTTTATTAAAATCTGTTCGATATTTTTTGCATGAGAGACCAACAAACATTCATCCATTGTCACAAACTTTCTTCTTTATAATATGAATAGTATATATATAAATAAAATGTATAAATATATATATTGAAACTTAACAACGAATTAATTATTGTTGAACTTCTTTCACTAGTCGGTAGAAAACACAAAAACATTTAACTGACAATCATGCTGATCGTACCAAAAGTATGTTCTGTGTGGGTTTTTTTTTCTCACTGTCTCTTTTTGTATCACGCAGTTGTTGTACAGTAATTATATCGAACTTCGAACCTTGTCAAATATTATATTATAAACGTGAAAGTATGTTTGTTGATTTGTTATTGTTGTGGTTATATACTCATAAGAGTACTGGAGTTTTTGGCGAGAACTTAGTATATAATTTAGAGGCATTTAATATTTAATTCATAATCTTGTGTTATTTAAGTTTATTTTTGTAATAATGGTGACATCATAGGTACTCCCTGGAAAGTTCTAGAAAGAGGGCCACCACCTTGTTAGAACATTTATCGCAAGACACGTGTAACATTATAACTAACTCGACAATGGTAATAACAATCTGGACGTTTGGACTTAAATATATTTTGATATATATATATATATATATCGTTTCTAATAAAGTGTAATAGTGTAATATCCTAACTACTCCTGATTAATATTATAAATGAGTTTGTTTGTTTGTTACGCTTTCACCAGTTTACTACACAACCAATGGTGAAGTTTCGCATACTCACTCTTAATACCTTTCATCAAGCATAAAAGAACTGTATATGTCTATAAAAATATGTTATGTATATATTATTATGTATAATAAAAAAACCGGATTGTGTTGGGCTGTTTTCCGAACCGGTGGTAGTTTTGATGTATATAAGCGCCTTCGCAGGGTCTAATTGAATAAAATATTTTCGAATTTGATTTTGATCGCATCTTAAAAAAATGGATTTTAAACAGTTCAATATTCATGAAGCCATATAAAAAGAAGCTTCGTCACATCGCTAGTCAAATATCAAATATAATAAAAGCACACCGGTTAACTCACTGCGTATTGATAGATAAATAGATTTATGTCAATCAAGAAATAATTCAATTCAGTGTCATTAAATTAACAGGGCGAGTGAACTCATGACGTGTCATAGACACTAATAGACCCGTATACCTATGTACATGAATAAAAACTGTACTAAGAATTGCTGGTTGATAATCTGGGAACAAGTTTCGGTGTCCAGTGACCTAGAAATGTGCATGCTGAGTGCTTAATCTAAACTCGTCGCGCCTAATAAGCGAGTTGTCTTGACCTGAGAATTGATGGATTGAGTGTCAATATTTTTTATATTTAAAATCATTTGCAAAACTGGTTGGTTTATGTTAAACTAACTGAACCCCGTGACTTCGTCTGCGTTGTGTATTATCTTAACAATGTCTTTCATATAGAGGGGAGAAACATAAGCAATATACTTCTTGCTTCCACTTCTTCATATACATATCACTGATTTGCCGGACTGTGAATTTAAGTGCCAAGTCAAGCAGGTTTTAGTGTCGAAAGGGTATTATAGAGTGGATCAATATGTGAACGATGGTGATGTCTGGAATTGACTCCTCTCTGTGCATCCACTAAAAACCGTAACGTAATGTATTCGAAATATATATATATCTTAAAAAGATGTACCCGATCGAGTTTCTTGCCGGTTCTTCTCGGTGACTGGGTTGTTTTCCGAACCGGTGGTAGTTTTGACGTTCATATGCGCCTTATTAGGGCCTAAACTGAATAAAGTATTTTTGATTTGATTTGATTCTTAAAACATTTTACTGAACACAGCTCCGGGCAGTTGACCACCATTTTTTGCGTAAAAATTTGTAGACAGTATGCCCATTTGTGCCAATAATTTTGATTATTTTGCACACCTCTATAAAAAGAATTATGAACAATTTTCAAACGCGTCCGAAAAATATTAGAAAAACTGAAAATGGTGGATTCTTAAAGTATGTCGTTTGCCCATCCTTTACTTTTCTGATGTCAATTCCTGAGGAATGGAAAAAAAATTGAGACGTCACGTAGAGCTAATTTGTCGCCAAGCACCAATTGGTGTGTTCCGCTACCTCTAGGCTTGGTGTGTTCACTATCTTAGACCAAGGCGTCATTTAACATTAGATGTTGAAGATTGTGGTCAGATCTACAACGTATAAAAAGGTGTTTTCACTTCAACAAACAGTTATAAAATCTCTAATTAAGGAAATATCTCACACCTAATTTAATAGCTGTAAACTACTATTAAAATACGTCGCCGAAATTAACCTAATTCCTGGATGACGTGAGGAAAACGTAAAAGTTTAAATTACTAAAAAAATAATTAGTACACACATTAAACGATCGTGCGATAAATACGTGGTACCATTGTGCTCAAAGTCTGTGCTCGTAAAAAACGACTGCTGAGGGAACACGGAAGGGAATTTTGTAACGACGAAGCTGTGACGGGCTTTTTTTATTAGGCCCTAGTAATAATGGCTGACAGAGAATGAATGCTTCCGAATGCGGGTTTAGTTCAGTAACATCGGACATAAACACAGTATTATGGAGTGTAGAGGTAAAAAGGTTCATCTCAGTGCAATGATATTATCAGTAAAAAGGTGTAAATTTGTTACCTACATGATACTTTGATAAAAAAAATGGCACAATAACGCACACATACGTAAAGTAATATTGTAACGCCACACTGTCTTAGATAAAATGTGGAAGTAAGATGGTATATTCTCAATATCGATGGTGAAAAGAATTACTTATATGTTGCTTAGATACGGGCGGATTTATGGGGCAGCAGTCAAAAATAAGCTAACTAGCCAAGTTTTAACAAGCCACTGTCGAAGCGCTTATAACGTATCTACACCTTTTTACTTATATCATTGTCTCTGTGTATGAAAAAGTGCTCGCCAGCATGCGTTAAATTAGGGTGGTACTACAGTAGCAATAGGGTTCATTATCGTTCAATTAATTCAACAAGTTTATAAAAGTAGACACTCAAAAATCATTAAACGTATTATTTAAAATTCACAAAACGTTTATCTCACTCCACGGGTTTTATTTACAAGATTATTTCGGACTATTTATAACCTTTGCCTACACTAGTGTCATTTTGGAAAGTCTTGGAACTATTATTTAGTGCTTAGTTTGAGAATAAAAAAAGAGAGAAGAAAAAAGCACGTTATTTACTTTCCAATACTCAAATGAACAATCCGTTCCTGATCTAGTTCATTCGCAATCCTGTTTTTGTTTTTATTCATTGAAAATTCTGCTTATTGTGTACATAAGTGCCGTCCATACGCACGTTCCTTACAAACAAAATCAATAAACGGCTTCCCCTAACGCGAAGCGCCACGTTGTTTTAAGTCTTTATACATTTCACTATTCCTTCCCCTTCTGCGTGAAGTGCACTTGACGGTACAGAGTCGAATTGGGTTCTTAATATATTTGTTAACTAGCTGTACCCGCGATGTCTTCCGCGTGGAATCTGAAGTACATAACAGCGTTTAAAAAAGACATATGAATGTGTTAAGTCTAATCCTATCTACTTTTCTCTCGTACTTTACAGTAACTTTTGATAGAACCAACCGAATTTAATGAAACAAAAACTATATGTTACTGGAGGATAATTATGGTTTTATCATATTTTCGTTAAAAGGTTTTATCATGAATGCAGTCTTATACCAGTGTGCGCATTCAAACAAACAGACAGACACACAGAGGTTTGTAAAAATGATTAAAACATATTTTATTATTCATTCCTAGACACTTGCAATATTTTTATATTTCCAAAAATCTAAAAATTACATACACAGCTTTACATTTTTATTATATGTATAGATTTCTTTTGTTAACTTCTTACACACTTGGCCCTTATCTAAAAAAAATATTATCATTAAATGATATGAATTTCAACAATGCATATAACATATTTTTTAATAATTGAGTTTTGCACTTCTCTAGTGCAGATTCTTATGGCGGGGCTTTGAAATTCTGCTCAGCAAACTTTTCGTGTGACAAAAAACGTTGGTAGTAAACATTGTGTCGCATAGACCGTTGAAAACCCCGGTTCTCGTGCGATCATCGAAGTTAAACAACGTCGGTCGCGAATAGTATTTTGATGGGTGACCGTCTGGGAACACGGCGTGAGGTTGACTTTACGTTGCATTAAAAAAAAAAAAGAACTTGTTGTTTTCTATAAATATAGCTATAATATGAAGTTTACTATTAAAATGTATATAGTATTATAAATAAATGGATAAAATATAAATAAAATCTATAATAAGTAATTTTTCTAAAACTTTCGATGGATCTTACAGATTAATGAGATATTCAAAAATTATTTGAGACATTAAATCATTTACGGCTAACGAGATATAATTATTGAATTAATCTCGGCTTAATCATTTAATTAAATCTTCTAGACGATTACAGAAATATGTTAATCTGCAATTATTTAACGATAAACGATGAAATTATTAACGATTTCGAAGATATTATGTTGATATGTGATACGTTATTAGAAAGAAGAGGCTTGTCGGCGACTTGCTCTGCTATAAATTTAGGTTAATTCTGATTTAACTGTGCGAGATATATTCACTTCTTAATTATTTCCTATCTGTTTTTAAATTTGTCTATTAGTATTCTAATTGTGTTTTTTAGTTTTCCTGGGATATAAATTTAAAATCGACTCTTATGAAGAAGACTCTTATGTTAAAATTTTTACTCAGTTTTACAATATTCACATATTATAATTATTTTATAATTATATATTTCAATAAAGTGAATTTTATCTTATTTTAGGGTTAAAGGTAATCTTACAGCTAGTTAAAAACATTCTATATGGAAGTAACAGAAATAAGGCCGTTTAAAATTTCGCTCAGATATATAATTATATGATTACATGAAATGAGTTGCTGGAATTATTAAAAAAAAGTACTGGTGACAACTTTTTTTAAGTTTGAGAGACCCCGTGGTAAAGATATGTATATACGAGTGTATAGCAAAGATTTTCAGTGATATATTGTTTTGTTGAGAAACTCAATGCTTAAATAACACAATAAGCTTCGAAGTAGTTAGAAGTAATGTATCTTAAGATGTAGATTAAGAGATTTTAAAGTCTAATTATCAAATAAGGTTAGGAGTAGGGCAATTACCATCCAAAGCGTATGTCATACAATATGCTAAGCAAAAAAGAAGTTACAGTGGGAACGAATGCATTATTGAGAAGTGTGAATGCCTATGCCAGTGAGGAACTAAACCTCGTGACTGAGTCGCAACAGTCGTGTTTTATACAGGATTTATTTAATGTTTGTGAATTTATTACGCGCAACTAGACAAATAGTTAGAGGGCGGCCTTGGATGTTAGCTGAAAACTGGCATTCATTTAATTATGAATTTTAATTAAAGACACTAGGCATTAATTATTAATCTTCTCATTATATATAAATATATTGACAGAAATCTGCCGTTGTGCGCGAATCACGCAAAAACTAGTAGATGGATTTCAATAAGTTTTTTGTTTTATAAAATGATCACAGTAGGTTAATGTAATATAAAGTTATTATAGTTTTAAGGAACTACGATTTTTATAAATACTACGCTTTTAGCGATGTATTTTTTTGATGTGGAGAAGTGGTGCAAACGGTGGTATGCATGTGCAGGAGGGAGAAATTAAACCTATAACATTTGCTACAAAGAAAATGCAAAGCATATTCTTGCTTGTTCGTTTTTATTTTTATCACGCTTTTATTAGCTTCAACTGTATGTATGTATGTTTGTAACCGATCCCTTTGAGCTCGATTTTGTCCTACTTTGAACGATCAGATTTAATTCAAACTTTGCACACCTGTCAAAGGTCAATGACAATGCAATAACCCGAAAAAAGAAGTAAAAAAAATTTCACTAAAAAATGAAAAATTAACTAATTAAATTAAATTAACATGCGTCACTGTTAATATCAGCACCTCCAGTGTTTTTTCAGTGTTTTTATCATTTTTTTGTCACTTTTTACAAAAATATACATTTATTTCTAATTTACACTATTCTTAATCCAAATTTATTAAATTTTATTTTCTGTTTTTTAGTTAGACCTTTTATAAAAGCGTGTTTTTTTAGTTTTTTTAAACTATTATTTTCCCTATGTATATTAAATATGTTTTTAAGAAAATGTAGACCAAGTCACGGGCTATCTAGTATCCAATATACAAATACTTACAAGTGATATATTACTCTTAAAAATATAAAATATCTGAGCCCGGCCCTGTCTTCATTCTTATAAGTTGGTATACATCTGTTACTATGAAAGCAACGAAATGAACTTCGTGCCGTGATCCTGTGAATGGCATTTTCATTATTGATTTACAACGGACACGAGGAACTATAATTGGTCTGAAATGTCGGTTATTACCTTTGGGAATAGGTTTTTTGGTTACATGGTTTAGTTTATCGTGTACTTTGTAATACGAATTTAATGTAATCAATCCTATGGTATTAGGAAATTGTGCAGCATAAATGTGAGAAACAGTGTTTCAAATATTCACTAACCACTTCAAACTATCCTCCTTAAATAATCGAAGAATGATGTTGGAACTTATGTTTTTATTTAATATATTTCATGACCAAATTGACTGTCCACAAATTACTAATCACTTCAAATTTAATATTCCTACTAAGCTTCCGAGATCTAATAAATACGTTCCATTTTATATTTCTCAGTCATGTACTAATTTAGGCTTTTACTCTCCAGTCAACAGAATATCTAGGTCATATAACTCACTCCATAAAACATGCGATATTTTCTCAACTAAACGAAATCATTTCAAAACAACGATAGAGACATATCAGTCTCTTCACAAGACACAGTTATAATTTTTTTTTCAGTATTTCCTATATTTCTCTTTCTGTTTCAATCTTCTCGTTTTTGTATTATCATGTAATTTTTTTTTATATGTATAATAGTTTAATCTTTTGTTTTATTAATATTTAATTTATTGTTGGAGCATGCCGTGGTTGTCTTTAAATATGACTACATTTATAATGTGTTACAATAGTTCTACTTTTTTTTTTATACACTAATGTATTGTCATGTTGACGACCCTAAAATAAATAAATAAATAAATATGCGATGGTGACGTCTGGAAATGACGTCCTCTCTGTGCATCCATCAAAAACGAATGTAACTGTAAAATGTAAAAATATATAACAAAACTGTGCCCTTATGAAACCTTATGTACAAAACAGCGACTAAAAAGTCATCTCAATGTATTAAATCCATTTACTTATTCACTTTTCTGTGGTACTTAAGTCACGTCGTCATTAAAATTACAATAAACTTTGATACAGTGAACCGATTTGAGTGTGTCTTTATCGTGAACGCAGTACTTTAGCAGTGATGCGTGTTCAAACAGAGATAGCAGAGAGACGTTTCTAAAAATGATTAAAATGTATTTTATTACTAATTCCAAGACAACTGAAACATTTTTTTTTTCAAAAAATCTAAAAAATACAGACATGTTGGATTTACATTGTTATTATGTATAGACTAGCTTCTGCCCGCGACTTCGGCCGCGTAGAATACTTACTTTGGACTAACGCTATCACGCAGCGGAAGCTCTCAAAAGAAAAAAAAAGATTTTGAAACATTCTTAATTGTCCCACTTGTCTTAGCGTGATGATACATAGACAATAATTTTCCTCGATAAATGAGCTATCTTACACTGAAGGATTTTTCCTAATCGGACCTACTGTTCTTCTGAGATTAGCGCGTTCAACCAAATTAGTTAAAGATTACTACTATTCATCTTCAAATTACAATAACTTTTGACAAAGTGGACCGATTTTAATGAAACAAAGACTTAAATTACTCCCGAAGATATATTTTATAATTTATGATTCAAGGTTTTATTGTGAACCCAGTACTTTAGCAGTGATGCGTGTTCAAACAGACAGACAGACATTTCGAAATATAATTGAAATTTATTTTATTACTAATTCCAAGACACCGGTAATAATATTTTTCACAAAAATCTAAAACATACAGACACGTTAGATATACATTCTTATTATATCTATAAATGAAGAGATAAACCAGATCGATTCTTCTCGACGAGTGGGGTTGTTTTCCGATGGTAGCTTTGACTTTTTTTTTTTTCGAACTGTCTATGCTATTGACCTATTATGGTCTTAACAGCTTCACCGGACTACTAAGGCGAATGCTTAAGGCACTCAGCCGATTTTATTTGACAACTAGCTCAAGGGTGCACGGCACACCTCGGCTTGGGCTGTTGCCTGATACATGCAATTCGCGACCTATCTGAGCTAACCTAAGCTAAACTAACTATTCATACATATATGAGTTGTTGAAGCATATATGTGTACTAAGCATACATACCTCAACAACTCTTATATATATTTCGTATCGGATAATTTTCTTAACTATTTCAGTTTGATTAGGGAAAAATAAAACCCTTCCACTTGGATGTGTAAGCGTGTATGCGTGCACGTGTGTGGAGGTGATATGTGTAATGTTGTAGCAGTGATGTAAGAATTAAGAGTTCCGAGGGAACGGACCTAGGCTTGAGCCGCTGCCGAGGGTGGCCTAATCTGTTTAGTAGCTTTGACGTTCATAAACGCCTTCTCATGGACTAAATTGTATAAAGTTTTTTTTTTGATGCCACCTGCAGTCAACGCTACTTCAGAATTTCGGATGTCTTGAATGTTAATTTAATGTTAACCTATTAAGATTAATCGCCTCAAGACAATCATACTTGAGCTTAGTGAACACTTATTGTTCCGATTCGGGATTCTTTACATGAATGGTGTCTACAATTACTTCAATGCTTAAAACGGATAATTGTCCATTGTATTATTCCCATGACGTTTAGTACAGAGAACTAATTATACTCTTAATGAACCATTTACGTGTGATGGTAACAATACATTTTTCGGTTTTACGTATTTATTTTTCACGCCATGTTGATTACAGACAAAGAAATCGCCGGTTGATGTTTAAAAATGTTTGAACATTTTAAGGAATATTTGAATACGTATTTAACTAATGGGGTGGCAACCACCACACCCACACTGATCGGGGTACCTAGCCTAGGTAGTGGACTGTATATTTAAAATTGGCTAGAGGTAGATACCCCTGCAAAAATATATGTCGAAAGGGTTTGCTTTATAACCGGGATAAAACGCTCACTTACTTGATATAATATCTTCTCCGCCGCCGTTGCTGTGGTGAGAGCACCAGATTTCCAACACGTACACACAATGCACGAATATAAACTTCCGTGCCGCCGTGTCGTTTGTATGGTGAGCGAGTCCGAGTGTAAACGCAAGTTCCGAGCAAGTCCGCCGAGTAAGTGACCGAACATCCCGATTGTCCGTTGACAAGCAATGTGTCAAAAAAAAAAAAATTTTGGCTTCCCCCAACCAATTTATGTCCGAACAACTAATTATCATTGTAAAGATTTCGTCAATGAAATTTATGATTTAATTCATTCGAATAGAATTCTAGTTTAGTGATTAACTATTAAAATTAACTGAGAAATGCAATTTCTTTACGTATATTAATTGTATCGAAGCAAATTAATTTACATTAGTGATAATTAAAGATAGTGAAATGCGTCAATAATGCAATTAATAATCTAAGTATGATATTGGAATCAACAAAGGGTTATATTAAGGGTAAAAATCCAATTAAATATGTGTGAAAAACTATACAAATGATAATAACAGAGTATGTCGTAAAAACACACGATAGAAGTGAAACTTTTGTATCACAGTGAAACATTTTATTTAAAATAAAAGCCAACGTCTCGCGGTTTTCCCATGCGGTCACCCATCCAAATACTGACAACGCCCGAAGTTGCTTAACTTCGGTGATCGGAGGAGAACCGGTGTTTTCAACACAAAAAGGTTGCGGATAAGAATTCCAAAGCACTACCATAAGTTTCACTTCAAAATTGCAAAACTCGAATATTAACAAATATATTAAGATGTTTATTTATTAAACATTTTTAGACAATTACCATAGTTAATTAGAATAGTGACATCTATGATAAATAATGAGAACTATTTCGTAGAGACAGAAAATGTATGTCAATAAATTAACATTTTAAATGACTGAACGTCTTTATAAATTACCTATATTGTAGTCTTTGAAGGTTTGTATAATCTGACACATCTTTACAAGAAATACATACATATATAACGTTTTCTAGATACATTGTTAATTCAAAACATGAAATCGCTACAAAGCGATGTTGCTACGCTGATTTTCCCTAAGAGAAACCGTCGTCATTCGTTTTAAATGATCGATATTTACGAAGAGAAATGATTCGATGAACTCAAAAAATAGTTGACCTTAAAAATTCCTTCACCGTTTTTTAAAAACTTTATCCGTGTTATTACAAAAAAGTTAAATCTGTGCTTTAAAAAAAATTCGTAATAAATGCACCGCGCTCGCCCGAGGCAAGTTCGCGTTATCCTTTTTCGCTAGTTTAAGCTAACGTAACAAAGCGAGCAAGATGGCGAACATTCAGCGAGCGCGGTGCATTTAATATGAAACCTTTTTAAAACAAGTATTCAATACGTATTTAACTTTTTTGCAATAACACCGTATAGGTTTTTAGAGTTTAACCACAATGCCATCTGATCTTAAATTATCTTGTGGGCTAAGATGATAAACACACTAAACTCAGAGGACTGGCTCTCAGGTGCAGCTGCCGGAACACCCCAACGGATGTTTCAATTTGAGGGTTGTAGCTAGCCAGGCGTACTTAGCAAAAGCCCTACCACCATGCTGTGGCTTCACCACAATGGTTTCCTTCACCGAAAGCCGATACCCGAATCAATTGCTAAGATCCGAACCTATGTCCGTCACGCGGTGTCCGAACACGCTATCAACTAAGCCATCAATCGTTAATAGAAAGCTACATCAGCCCGTAACATGAACTGTATTTTATTTACAACTAACGTTGGCCCGCCCTGATAAAAAAAAAAAGTGTGTGCGTACTTATATACACGCGTTAGAAGTTATACTTCTTTGGCGTAACAAGATAAAAATCTTTTCAAAAATTTTATCTTTCGCCTTATTCTACGTTTGTAGAAAAAACGACACTAACAATAGAAATAAGGTATTTAATACATTGAAAGTTTTAATATAAAGAAATACAAACAACAAATACAAAGAAACAAAATGTTGACTATAGCTAACTTCAGGGTGTCGGTTTTTCGTAACGGTGTGCGCGTGCATCGTAAAAATTTACTATCATCATTTTTCCCTAACGCGCCCAAAGAAGTATAACTACAAAAACCTTGACAACCTATATGCCTAAACCTTCCTCATAAATCATTTAATCTACTTGTGAAAACCGGATGAAAATCCATTCAGTAGTTATTGAGCTTATCGCGAACAGACAGACAGACGTGGTACAGGACTTTGTTTTATAATATGTAATGAAAGTCTACATTAAACGAGGTAGCCATGAGAAAAAGCTAGTAATCAATTCTCTATTTCAATATCAAGGGTAAACTTTCCTATTGAAGTAAAACAAATAGTTGGCAATTGAGTACTGAATCTGGATTATTATTTTGTTTTTCTGTATTCCGTCTATATGTAAGTAATTTAAGCTCTTTGTATCGTCCACAATAAATGGAGAACGTATGGGAATCGGAAGCGAAATTTTATCATTGTTTGTAACTTAAACTATGAGATATGAACTCAATAAAGTTAGAATAATAGAGAAAGTTGCTTCGTTACTTTTTATGGAACAACTGTTTCAAAAATCACATCGAGCTTTCGATTGTTAACTTTAATTCAAGTACAAATTGACTTTATTACAGTAATGTATGAAATTAAGTGATAGTTAAATACAGGGCCGGATTCAACGCATGCGTCTTGGGCATCCGGTGCCCACTTGCTCATAGGGGGTTTAAGCACCTGCAAATTGAAACATGTATTTAAAGATTTTTATGTTATAATACAAGAAACAAGCTTGCAGTCCGTCTGTCATTAAATTACACAAGGATGGCGATTCTGAGACCATTTATAACACGCTTACATTTATATCCATTAAACTAACTATAAGAAAACTGGTGTTCGTTTTTGATATCATCTTGATGTAGTGAAATTTGCTAACCTCTTAATACAAGATGCGGATTAAAGAAATTAAAAAGCAAAGTTATAAATATTTAATAAAAAACAGGGGGAGTGGCTCATAAGTGCAGCTGCCGGAACAAGTTGACATGTGACTGCTAAAAGATTTTCAAGTTAAAGGTGGGTCCACACTTGTAACACGGCGCCAGACCCGATTACGCAACCTGGCGAAGCTATACGACTTTTTACACTATAGATCTTGAAAGCTAAAAAAGGGAAGAAGAATAGTTTTCTTATATTTTCAAATTAAAGATGGGTTCACACTTGTGAAACTACATCCGACCGGACGTAAATGGTGAATGGACGTATAGTGAAATTATATGTCTTGTTAATTTATGGCCTACACTAATATACCGTGACGTTTAATAATAATACCACTGTGTCATCTGGTGCACTTCGATGCGTCACATAAATACAAGGGTAGATATCTTCTGGTCACGTGGATTGATTCACGACACGTGTCTCATCAATGTTTGACAGTATCTATACTCTATACTATAATATTATAAAGCTGAAGACTTTGTTTGCTTGAACGCTCTAATCTCACGAACTACTGGTCCGATTTGAAAAATTCGTTCAGTGTTAGATGGCTCAATTATCGAGGAAGGCAATAGGGTATATATCATCACGCTAAGACCAATAGGAGCGGAGTACCAACGATAAATGTTTCAAAATCGGGATTAACCTACGCATTATTTAAAAATATTTTCACCGAACAAACGAAGTCGAGAGTTAAAGTTAGTGTTAGCCTAAAGTAACTAATCCACGCGGACGAAGTCGCAGACAAAAGCTAGTTTAAGTATAAAAGAAAAAATAATAAAAAAATAAACGTTATAGAATTTATACTCTTTGAGAAAATAACTCCAATAGCGTTGAAACCTAAAAGTATAGTGGTCGAATTTCGGCCACAAGTTCCGATAAACTCATAAACGGTGAAAGCAATCAAGTTATAGATATAAAAATAGATTACAAGGCAATATTATAAATATAAAAAAACGAAAGTTGTTTACAACAAACGTTTTTTACATCGAAAACAAGTCGGGAAAAAGCACACGTTGTGATCTCTCTTTATCACCTCTTGTTTAAGTAGACCAGTACAGTATATGAGTTATATCTAGACAAATCCTTATAAATATATATATATATA
>MU158824.1:636972-764160 GCA_015888305.1 Antheraea pernyi
TATATATATATATGTTTCTTAATATTGTATTTTAACAAGACTAATATATCTCAATGGTATATGGTAATAGTGATATTTTGTAGGTGGTAGAACCACGCTGAAGCTATTATTGGTTTCAGCATGAATGGGTCGGCTCGCCCGGGGTAGTACCACCCTCTCACAGAAAACCGACGTGAAGTAATAGTGCTTGCATTGTTGCGTTTCGTTCGGTCAGTGAGAGCACCGGAGGCCCATCTCCTCTTCTCCCCTCCCCCTTCCCCACTCCTCCCTCCGCCCAAACACAGGTTGGCAACGCACTTGCGACTCCCATGGTGTTGCTAGTGTCTATGGACGGTGGTGATCACTTACCATCAGGTGACCCACCTGTTCGCTTGCCTCCTATAATATAAAAAAAAACCTTTAAAAAATGTTATTCAACCTTTTTAACATGTACATACCATTTTAATAAATTCCGCGATAATATAGAAATAAGCTATAGTTATTTTAGTATAATTGTACTTCAGTTTTTAAAAGATATTTTGCATCACTGCTATTTCACAGGTGATTAATTAAAACCTGCTACATTTTAAGTTTTTCGGTACAGCGTTATTACGGTTATTTTTAATGCTATCCATGTGGTTCTCAAATATAAATAAAAACTTTCCTAATATACAATAGATATTTGGACTTTATAATATCTAATCTACAATCATCGTGGACTCATCAAACCCAGCATCAATGCTATTATTTTTTATGCCATGTAAAAATAGCAGTGATACACTTTCAGAAATATAATATTTTTAACTATAATTATTTTCTATTTCACATGATAAAGAACAGTGATGCGTAAAGTTATTGATTAATTGTGGTTCCGAAATGATACCTGAATAATAATTTAGTAAGTTTAGGATACTATTATTTGTCATAATTATTTTTATATAATATGAAAAATAAAATAAATAATACTAAATATAAGTAATACTAAATCATTTCAAATAAAGTCGTAAAGCTATAAAATAACTTATATTGCATAACAAATCTAATCATCTCACGATAAATGGAATAACTAATGATTATTCAATCTTAAAACACTTCAGAAGCTACCGTAAGTCGGTTAGCGCCGTGTGATTTTTAAAAATAACTCATATATCATTTTGATACCTATAACGTGAGTGACAAGGTTGAAAATTCGTTAATCGAGAATTGTTAACATTAATTGTACTAGTACGTTTACAAAATATATGGTGTGGTTGTAAACACCCTTATATTTAATTGCGTAAGGTTTGATTTAGCGTTTTAACACATAACTACATAATTCTAATAATAGGGAATGTAATGACTTTGTAATAAAGTTAGTGCATTGTATCCGTTGCTATGGCAACGACTGCTTTCATTTTAGAAGTCTAGATACAGACTATTCTGGAATAAGTTCATAAGCATAAATTAAAATTACAACGTCGCGTCACGGTCGGAATTGCATACAAATTTTGTATCCAATTTAATGGTTAATTATCGTATATAAGCTAGCTATTACCGCAGTTCCGCTTGTGTACACTACAAAATAATTATTTATAAAGCTTTTTTAATACTGCATCATATACTTTATAACCCATGATTTGGCATTACGATAGCGAAAACGATTTAATTCGGGTAAGATTAATATTTTGAATATTACGTTTAAAATTTTTACTTTGTTTCATGGCGTAAAAGGGTCATTGTGATTTAAAAATAACAGTTATATTTATGGTACTGCCACCATTTTTCTAATTTCTATTCTAAGTAATTGCCAACTGAAATATATTGGGTAATATTAATATAATGGTTAAACGTTGTCCGACCTTATTTATTATTGTTATTTTTGCGATATATATAATTTGAGATATATTATTAAACAAAAGACATTTAAAGGAATTATATGGAATGTCTAGTGGCTTTTATATTCTATTCATAATCTTGTATTATTTGATTCTAATTTTGTAATATTGGTGTTTTACGTTATTACGTTTACGTTACGTAACGTAACGTTTACGTTATTGATCGGTTATTGTATACAAGTTAAGTAGATAGGAAATAACACCATGGACATTGATATATAAAAACTCATATTAGTGATCACGGAGCATGGATTTTGACTTGTCGTAAAAACACCCTGGAAAGTTCTAACAAGGCGGCCACCATCTTGTTAGTTCATTGAAATAATCGCAGGAAACTTGTAATATTACCTACTCGGTAATGGCAGTAATAATATACTAGATGATTAACCAAAAAAAGGAATAAGAATGTTGTGACAAATAAAGAATTATAAATTATCGTTTTAAATTTAGAAAAATATAAAAATCTACTACAGTATATAAAATTTCACACTAATAAAAATAAAATAATATAAATATTTATTGGCAAACAACTTATCCTAGGCTTACATATATTGATAATATAACAAAGTTTCTTTCTAATTATGTAATAGATTATACATTGATCTCCACACTAGGCTCGAGGCCTGTCTTGTGGATTTCTACTTCAGGACGATTTGTCTATCCGAGTAACAGTTTTAACCGTGCTCGTGTGTGTGTTCGATTGTGTATGTGTAAAGTTATGTGAATATATGTCATATGATCACTTTTAAAAGCTCTTCAGTGTTATTATAAGTTAAAGTTTGAAGCCATGAATGGATCTTGTGTCTTGCTTCCCATGGGTTACAGTTCTAGATTTTACAGTATTTGTTTACTTTAATGTATAAAAATGGATAGAGAAAGTAACTAAATTTGCATGCAAAAGACGATTTTACTTTTAGTATGAAAACATTAAAGACTCTAGAATTATGAAATGTATATTCCTTAATTTTTTTTAACTTTATTTTTGGCAACCAATCTTTTACATTATTACTGCCATTGTCGAGTAGCTAATAGTATTACAAGTTAATGTCGTGCGATCATTTCAATGTCAATGTTTAAGTTCTAACAAGATGGAGGCAAACTTGTTAGAACTTTCCATGGAATTTTTGTGGCATCTCAGAATTCATGGTCCGTGGTATTATTTTCCATTCACTTCACTTATGCACAATAAACAAACTATATTACATAAAACACCACCAATTTTACACAATATAGAGACAAGTAACACGGGATTATGAATAAAATATCTATAAAAACCACTACATGACAGACTAAAATCCCGCCAAAAACTCCTTCCTTACTTTGTAAGAATATTAACTCAACGTTAACCTTTTTAATAAAGTCGTCTTGGAGATTCGAATTCTGCCAGTGTCAAGTCGGTAATGGGATAGTCACTTTATAGCATTGAAGAATATATATTAATAATGAATTTAAAAAAAAAGTGCGTCCGTACAAAGTATACATGTCAGAAGTGAAACTTCTTTGGCAAACTAATTTATAAGTCTTGTTTATATTTATAGAAACAAGAAAAAAGAATAATAAGTTTTTTAATTTATTTAATCTGCGTTTACTGCAAATGACGTCACTTCCGTTGCATACCTGCGTGACGTTACATCTGTAAAAATTTTACCCTCATGCGCCTAAAGAAGTTTCACTTCCAAAACTTTGCTTGGTTTATCATGTGTGTTTTTCTTAAATTAATCATATCACGGGAGGTCTTAAAACTAAATCCGGTGGTGTGAAATGAATAGCTGGCGAGCATTCGAGAATGTAGCTGCATTTTTAACCCACGCAGTCGTTTATCCGGTCGACTGCAACTGCTTCGGTAACATTAGCACCTGAATGTCCAAGATATCATAGAGTAAACAAGGTATTATTTTGAAAGTCAAATTTAATGGTAAATGGAAATTGGGGAACTATTTTAATTATATATTTAGAAGTATCGTAAAGTTAATGAAGTGTTTTTTTTATCTTTAGCGATAAAAATTAAGTTCATTTGCAAAGGAAGGCGATATTAATTAAGTCTCCAATTGATAATAAATTGACACCAAACTGTATCGGAGTTTGATATTCAACTGCAGTCGAAATAATTGTCAAATTGTATAAGACTTTGGGAACAACAATTGCAAATTAATAATTTTAACATCAATTGCTGTTCGGCTTGGTAAATTAATAGTTCTGTATAATATTACTAAATTATTGCTTCAAGATTTTGTTATCACAAAAAAAAAACCTTATTTTGAATACTCTTTACGACTATTGTAAATTTGACATTCATTTGCGACAATAGATTGATGTCCATTTGCTATACAATTTGACAACTAATTGGTAGTAAATTTCTGAGTTCCAAACTTTCAATTTCATACTTAAAAGCTTTATTGTTATTAAGTTTTATATCATAATTAGAAGTTGTGGACGACTTATTGCTGTTATGTAAAGCAGATGACAGATAAATAAGCAACCGTTATAGGAAATTATTTAATCACAAAATGCCGGAAATTAATAGTTATTTGCATTAATTTTCGAACGTATAATTTCCCAATAATTTAAAGTATGGAACATTTTAAGTGAATTCATAGGAATTATGCACATTACTGTAATGAATGTTAATAATTTAATTATATTTCTATTTCCATTTAATAGTGATTGGTGTATTAATTATTTTAAATGAATATTTTTTATCATTTCCCTCATGCAATTAGAGATGATGAGAACTTAGTGATTAGATTAGCATGATTACTCTTCGTTATATCAGAGATATTTATTCTTTTTTAATCTTTGTATAACCTAGTATTTGACCTCCTTCAGGCCTGATATTAGGATTCGAGCTAAAATTTAATACGTTTAGAAGGTATAACAATTGTCAGCATCATTATTCTGAGGATACTGGTTAAAGACAGGCGTTTAATATTATTTTAAACTTTGTTGAAGTGAGACTTCTTAGGGCCATTCAACTATTATGTAAGCAGAATTTTTGTAATTTCTGACCGACCCCTCCCCCTGGTCAGCAAAAGTAATCAATATTCTTAACCCTCCCCCCATAATTACGTAAACATTTATATGGTTATATTCAAATCTGTTCTAAATCAGTAAATATATATTGCTGACGTAATCACCAACCATACCCTCCAACCCCTATGTCATCATAAATAAGCAAATTAAGGACCCTCCTCAGTGCTTATGTAATACTTGAATATCCCTAATGTTCATTAGGTTTTCAAAAACCCTATAAAGTTGTCCACAAATAAACTAATACCGCACGCATACCAAAGTCGCATAATACATTTCCCCTTGAAAGAGAAAGTTCAAGGAAAGGGCGATACTTATATTATATAATTGCTGTCAAAGTCTACAAGCTGTTCGGATTATACCATTCATAGATATTATTACACAAAACCGTCAGTCTGTCTGTATGTGTGCTTAATTCTTCTAAACTATGCAATATTTTTACTATTATAATTATAATAAAATATACGATTGTTCTGCATATAACCGTACAATATTTCACGTCTATATTAAATTGAGAAAATCAGAAATTTTCACTTCTATCGTGTGATCATAAGCACACATCCGATCTTTACATGTATAGATTTTAAATACCACTACAAAGTGTTTTATCTCCAGTAACTAACAATAGTTCTTGGTTTATGCAATTACTGGGTAATAACCGCCCAACTCGGTGATAACAATTTTTTTGAATAATTTTATGGATCATAAAAAAAAATCCTAGGGCCATTTACGAAAAGTTTCGCGTCAACTGGTCATAGTACTATGCTAATACGTTGAGTAGTTTTGATTGTGCCTCATAGAAACTGTATTTTCCTGATACATATCATTATATATATATAAATAATACGTGAAGCCTAAACTTTGTATCCCTTTTTAACGGAATTGGGCGAACGGATGAACGTGAAACTTGGCATAGTTAAAGTTTATATGGAGGAGAAGTGCAGAAAGCGATTTATTTTATATAAAATGCATTAGAAGTACATTAAATTAATTAAAATATGCATTACTCACACTAATGCTTCAATTATACACAACATATACACACATGTAAATAAAAAAGACATTTTGACATCTGTCAATAAAGGACTTTAAAAAAGGTTATGAAGGAGGTTGCTATGCTCGACTGTATGTATTATTTTACTCTTACGTTCCAATTACCCTTTTTCATTCTACGTTCAACAATGATATTAACCCTAATAAAATTCAAACTTAAAAAATCAATGAACTATGGTCGAATGTCGAATGCCCACTAGTAGAATATAATATAGTAATAATAAACTCTTTATTGCACACCTTAAAATATACAAAATTAAGCAGCAATCTATCTATATCTATAGGTACATATAATAATAATATAAATCTAACGTTCTTATCAGATTTGTTTGTTAAAAATGTTGCAGATGTTTAGAAATAAGTTGTAAAATACATTTCAATCATTTTTAGAAATGTCTGTCTGTTTGAACACGCATCACTGCTAAAGTCCCGCGTTTACAAACAACCTCAAGAAAATCATAAAGCGTTTTATTAAAATCGGTTTACTCTATCAAAAGTTATTGTAATTTTAATGACGACGCGACTTAAGTACGAGAGAAAAGTAAATAAGTAAATGGACTTAATTTATTCAAATGATTTTATTAGCCAATGTTTTTTTACATTCGTTTTTTTTAATACCAGTAGTGGCAAACGAACGTGCAAGTCACCTGATGTTAGAGTTAGGCGGCCTTATCGCTTTGAGCGATCTCGTCTAGGTAAACATTAGGAGACATTTAATTTTCCAAATACTCTGTGGAAATGTCAAAATACATACAAATATATTGGTAGTAATGGCAAGGCTTAACTTATATAACACAGCTATCTATGTAATCAGCAAACACTTCAACTCCCTATAGGCCTCAACATAACACAGCCGTACCGTATTTGGTTTAATTAAAACCGATATGGGCAACAACGGATTATGACGAATAATTTTCTAGTAAAGAATTCTAAAACAAGACCCAACTGAATCACGGATACCATAAAGAAATACACCAAAAACAGCGCAACAATCGTATCGCGTTTTTGCTATCACTTCAGATCAACGTCCACAGCAAACTGGGTTGCCAGATTTGTTTTCATCTTCCCATATAAACATTTTTCGAAATTCATAAAATCTAAATCAGAAATACTTTATCAAATTTAGGCCCTGAGAAGGCGCTTATGAACATCAAAGCTACCACTTGTTCAGAAAACAACCCATGTAGAAGAACATTTTTACAAACATAGATACTTACGTTCGTTTCAGGTGGATGCACAGAGAGTGGCGTCATTTTCCGAAGTCATCATCGTTCACACATTGATCCACCCTATAATATAGCCTTTAGCCTAAATATAACAAATAAATATATAATAGGTAATTTAATAAATGCGAATCACCATTTGGCGACAACGGACTTAAACAGTAATTTTTACTACAAAAAAAAACATTGAGTGTATCAGTGTGTACGTACACGTGAAGGAAGTGAAACTGGCTCATATATATTAAACAATATATATGAGAATACTTCATAACGTGAAGAGACATTTATGCGGGCTACGATAAAAATAAAAAATAAACAATATCCCGTACTATACCAAATACTTAACTCTACATTTGCTTTTTTTGGATATTTCTAAACCTAGGCACAGACAGACACATACTTATATATACATACAAACAGATACCTACCTTATATTTAACGCGTAATGAAACTTTTTCTCAACTGGGGGCATGAGAAGCTTCGCTTTAATAATTTAATCTAATTCTATAAAAAAATTGAATGAGTAACCTCTCGAATGATCGAGAACAATTGAGAAAACATGAACGAAAATTCAGTTGTTTTAAGGCTGAATGCCGTCAAAACTATTTCAAGAATTGGCATAGAATAGCCTTTCCATGTTAATTTCTTTGTAGATAATTCTAGCCTATTTTTTTTTTTATTACTATTCAATCTTTGCTATATTTATATACCCAAGTAAGTGTGGGCAGAAATTCGTCTATGAAAATACTTTCAAATATTTTAAAAGTTCTTAAAATCTATTTATTTATCAAGTAAATTAGCATTATCTGATAAAATAAATCAAATTATTTGAATACCAGAGTTTTGGAAAATGTTTTTCATATGGCAACACTCTGCGCGACAATGGGTAACGAGTGACAAGCATACAGTTATTCATGGTTTATTCATGTCACGTTAACCCTGCGTTTATATAAAATTGTAGTGTAAATTAAGTGTTGGTAAAATTGGATGGTTATTATAATTTATATATGTGTATATGGCGAGGAATACTGATGTAATGTGTTATTTTATTCACAATTTACACGTAATATTACACGATAATTTCATAATTTAATTGGATTAATTAAGGCATTCATCAGCGGTAATGCATTATTATTTGGACATAAGAATGTCCTTACAAAAACGGATTTCGTTCTTCTTATATACATCTATACAAATAAAAAAATAGAAGTGTCGAAATAATAAATTGCCTTTTGTTAAATGGATAAGAGAGTATATAACAAAAATCCGATTTTTTTTAATCTGTTGTATATACCGGCTAATTTCTGAAATTATTGGATTGTCACAAGTTTTCGTGTTCTCATATTTCTCGAAATAATATTTGAGCATTAAATTATTAGATTTAAATTGTGCATTTCTTTAAAAAATATAGTAACATCAAAACATTTAATAAAGCCATTTGCTAATACAAAATACGAACAGTCTTAGAAGAAAATGTCTCTAAAATTAATTTAAGCGACACATTTCATACATACAAATATGTACGTTCAGACATCTATAAATCGTATGACTTTTATTAGTTAGCTCCACGAACAAAGCCGCCAGTTTTAATTAGTTTTGAATATCTCCTAATTCATTAATTTAAATAATCCGTCCTTGAGCGGTTAACAGCTGTCCGACTGTTTGCTGAGTAATTGTCTACGGCGCCTTCTCTATATTAAGAACGCGTGTTAATATGGCATTTCCTTGTTTATTATAGAGTTTATTTTAGATCACTTTTCATACACTTTACTGTCTCATGAGCAGTGTTTAAACTTTTTAATTTACTTAACAATTAGTAAATATATTTTAGTTGATGGAATCATTCATTCAATGAAAATAAAAATCAATGTACTTAGAAGCGAAACAAATAAAAATACAGTATACAATTTTTATGGTAAGGAAATTATTTAATATATCATTGTATTTAATATAAAATATCATAATTACATAGTATAAAACGAAGTCCCCTACCGCGTCTGTCTGTCTGTCTGTTCGCGGTAAACTCAAAAACTACTGAACGGATCTTCATGCAGTTTTCACCTGTGGATAAAGTGATTCACGAGGAAAGTTTTGGCACATAATTTATCAAGGATTTTTATTTATTTTAATCAGGACATGACAACGTCTTCCAGGCCCGCTATTTATTTATTATAATATGAAATAATTAAAGCAATATAGAGCGATAATAGCAACAGCTAATCGCTCGCAAAAAATACATTTAGCAAAGACAAGCTCAAGAGTGTACTTTTAATCATTTCCATAAAAATGTATCTTTAAAAAAAGACTCACATAATAGAAACTTTAAGTCCTAAGAATACCCTTACTAGATGTCCGGGATGATGCTTATATTAAAATTGAGTTATTTCACTTTATGTTATGTAACATTGATGACATTTTTCATAACTTGTTAAGTGTGTATTTGCTATTTCCAAGTCGGTTTATAACTTTGATCTTGTTTTCGACAGTTTTCTAAACTGCTATAAACTTTGGCATTAAATATTTCAACATACATTTCATCTCAATTTAAAGCCTGCAAACTCATGTTACAAATATAAGCTTATATTAATTCAACTGCATTCCTTTATAGGCGTTGCGAATAGGTAATTACTGTGTTCATTGGCGTAACGGATTTCGAGTCAATGAGAATATACAACATTACGTTTTAAGAGATGAAAACGCGCTGAGAAGCTATTCGCAATTTAATATGAGTGTCGACATAAAAAAAAACGCTAAATAAAATAAAATGGCGAAATACAAGAATTAACATTTTACAGTTAAAAATGTACAAACCTCATCTAGACATCTAAGGGTTAAAGCTACGGTTTGTACCCGTACTTCAGAATAAAGTATTTAACACTATTTCGGACAATTATATTCTATGCTTTATGTCAACAAAACATTATACAAAAATATATTACACAATTGGATTTTTTAGAACATATTTTACGTGAACCATTAAAAAATAAAAAAGATTGATCGTAAAATAAAATAAGATCTTCTTAGTTTCCTGTTACCACTGATTCAGTGATATTCGCTTCGATAGCGTCTTGTTAAAACTTGGCTAGCTAGCAAACGTGATCTAGCCCCGTCAATCCGCCCGTGTCTAAGCAACCTATGACTATTTCTTTTTCACCACCGATGTTGAGAATATGCTATCTTATTTCCACATTTTATCTAAGAAAGTATGGCGTTACAATATTACTTTACGTATGTGTGTGTTATCGTGCCATTTGTTTTGTCAAAATATCATGTAGGTAACGTATCTTTAGTTATAACATCATTCCCACTAATATTATTTATACCTTCAATATTTTTTCCTACCTTTGACAATGTACCTAAGGAAAAAATGGCAACCCTAGTTATAACTGAGCTTTCCAGAGTTGCTTAAAGGATTTATATCCAATGGCTTAAATAAATGTTCCATGCATTTATCTATATATACCTGAAGTAGTTTTTAGTTTACGCAATTATAACTGTGAGTACGAATATAGTAACAAAACTTTTTTCGGTCTTTTTTTTGTCAACCAATCTTCCAGATTATTATTGTCATCGTCGAAGTAACATTAAAGTGCCTCGCGATAATTTCAATATTCTAACAAGATGGTGGCCCTCTAGTTAGAACTTTCCGGGGAGTTTTTGTGTCATCTGAGAATTCACGCTCCGTGGTATTATTCCCATGACTTCCCATCCACATGACTTGTGCACATTAACTAAATTATATTACGTAAAACGTACAAGATTATAAATAAAATATAGAATGCACTACATGACAGACTAAGGTCCTTTTTTTTTTTTCTACATGGGGGAATCCCTAACGGATATCCATCTCACCGGGCAGCAGAGGATGGATATGCCCGAGTCGCACGGACTAAAACCCCATGGTACCTTCTTACACCTTTTGGCAGGAGGAGCAGGGACTGTCTAATCGACACTACAAAGGACTAAGGTCCTGCCATAAACTCTCTTTTCGTGTGTTAATTCTGACAAAGTAAATTTATTCTTTTCTTTTTCGTGAAGCGGCCGCGCAATGGCATTTGCCACTGTCGTTTTTTTATCAAAGTCATTAAAGTGTTATGTAACTAAGGTTCAATTATCATACAGTTCATTGTCAAAACAATTGTGTAAACATTTGGAGATTCATGTTTCGTATAAATTATTTCGAATTCACTTCACATGCCGACAATAAACAAACAACATCACGTAAAAGGTAGGTACGGAATAAATAATAAAGGCTGATCATTAAAACTCAAAGCACCATATGAGCGATCGAACTGCCGCCAAAACTTCTGGTCTCTCGTTCAAAGTCTTTAACTGATCACCTCAGTCGACCCCCGGTTATTTATGTGCCGACGATATCAGACCGATAACAAGTACTTTGATGCTCTCCTACAATACGTTTAAAACAAACGACGACTATTAGTTACTACTTATCATAAAACAAACGTTAAATATCATTCTGGATACGGAAATACATTGTAAAAACACTCGATCACATACGAAATCTGCTTTCTATCGTATTACTGGATGATTTATTATGGTATAAAACTATTTATGTATAATTTACTTGTGTATATATTAAAAGAACGATTTCCAACTGAATTAGTAATAGAGAATCCTTTATAATATTATGACGCTGAATATATTGTTTATTCTTTGTTTCCAACATAGAATTATGAAACAGTCAGTCCTGGATTTACGATTTTTTCGAACCGGGCAGAAATTTGATAATGGCTCCTATCTTTTCAACATTTGAGATAAATTCAATAAAACGACGTCAATAATTGACCCGGCAATATCTATTCTATACATATAACAAGAATATAAAGGTAATGTGTCTGTACTTTTTACAATTTTGTGAAAAAAAAAATTGCATTGTCCTATGTATACTCGTATGTAATAAAAATACATTTCAATTATTTTTGGAAATGTCTGTATGTTTTTGTGTTTTTAATACATCGATGTTTTGCAATCGATATATGTCGTACATCGCTGCTTTGGATTCGATGTTGAAATCGATATTAACATCGATGTTTTTATTTTCATCGATGTTTACAAGATTCACATGGAGGGCAAGTGCGGCGAAACAAAACCTGTCGAAACATGTTTTATTTAGACTCCGCCTTTATTCGAAATTATCTGAAACTTTTGAAACGGTTACGGGTATATATTTATTTCGGATATCCGATAGTTTCTGTTACGGTTACGGAGCTCCGTAACATCCCTGAGTTCATTCTATCGAAAGTTATTTTAATGACGAAGCAACTTAAGTACAATAGAAAAGTAGATAAGTAAATGGACTTAACACATTCAGAAGATGATTTTTAGTCACTGGTTTTTTTATATTAAGTTCCATGCGAACGCAGTCGAGGGCGCATCTAGTATATAATATATAAAAAATAAATATGTGTAAAATAAAGACCGTAATACACGATTGTATAAATAACAATTGTACATCTCAAGAACACATATTAAATAAAAAAATATTATAAAAATACCTACTATGAAAAATCATTATTGTAAAGACTGTTCTTTAATTCCAAACTTTATGCTCCACAATCGATTGATAGATTAATCCGATCAATTTATCTGAGAGATACCGGCGTCAAGTCCGTCTATGGTTTGTCTGTGCTAAAGAGTAATGTATAACCGATTAGGTTAATAACAATTACTCATGTATTTTGTATAGGGTTGCCACTCTTTATGAAAACGAATATTTATTCTTAATACTGGGCAAAAGTACAGTTTATCAAAATATAGTTCACCGTAAGGTGGCGGCAGACGAGTTCGTAATTGTTTTTGAAGTGAAGCTTTTATATGAGGGCTTTAAAATTCTGATCGGCAAACTTTTTGTGTGAAAGTGATGGGCGTAAACACTGTATCGGTTAGAGTGTTCAAAACATCGGTTCCCCTTCGATCTCCGGAACTAAGCAACGTCATAGATACATATTTTGCCAATTCCAAATACTCGTATATGTATAACCTACAAATGGTAATTTATTTGTATTTATTTATTTGTACGCTGACCGACGTGCGGCAGAATTGCTCGTAGTAACGTAAGATATTTTATGATACAGTACATGTGGCGACCCTAGTATCGGGACGTATTATATCATTTTATATATAAAATCCTTCATATAAAATACCTTATTGCATCAACTCGTTTCCATTTAAACAATTTGAATAAGGAATCATAATTTTGGTTAATTAACGTGGCGTGTTGAAATTTCTATAGAGTACCATGAACTTATATAATCTGTTACTGCAAAGGCTCGTTAATATTTGTTGCTAGTACAATCTAACTCAACTTTAAAATGTCGAGTTATTAGCGGTAACTCTTTCGATGTTCAAAAATCAAAATAAAAAATGATTTATTCAATTCATGCCTTGAGAAGGCGCTTATGAACTCCAAAACTACCACCGGTATGGAAAACAACCCATGCATCTAGAAGAACCGGCAACAAACTCGATCTGATTTATCTTTCCATAATACATATTTTTAGAAACTTAGATATGTACATTCGTTTCTAATGGATGCACAGAGAGGGCCGTCATTTCCAAACGTAGCCAACGTTCACATTGGGCACATTGATTTTATGGACTGCTTTTAATTTGCAGATTCAATTAGTTTTGAAATTGTAAACATGTGAAATGAATTCATAATAACGGTTGTATTTTTGTTATTCTTTGATTATATCGAAGAAAAAGTCGAGGCATTTTGGGGTGTAAGGGGTGTCGAATAACATCGAAGACTTGACACATCCATGCCAACCTCACCTGCACGTGGTGCACTCTGCTGAATAACGAACGAGGAAATGGCGAAAGCGGGGTGGTAGGGTTTTACAGCCTGACTGGGTCGCAACCACCATGTATATGGCGAAAAAGCCCGTCATAGTGATTTGCTTCTACGGGTCGCGTTTCGGGATCAGCCTGTTCATATCCAGTCTTTCGCAGGCCGGCATGACAGCGGCGACCGGCGATAGATACTGTGTCGCTCGGTGGTCGCCATTGTTTTTGGATTGTACTGCGTTTACCATTAGGCACAGTGCAGTCATTTTGCCGTGCTACAATAATAAAAAAAACTCAATACAGAGGAATTAAAAACTGTGTTCTCTTTTGAATTAATTATAGTGTGAATTATTTAAATTTCATAATTTGTAAATTGACATTATTATCATTAGTATATCTTTCACGTCTATTGGCACTACGAATAATAATTATATACCTCTTTATACAGTTTATTAATTCATCAATATTATATGTACACAGGCTCTTATACTACGAGTCGTTAATCTGACGCAAGCCGCAATACGGTCGGTCACGCTTGCAACCATATCATGACGCGAAATTATAAATTAATCTCCTACCAAAAAAATACCGTCAACGCGCATAAAGAAGTTTCCACTTCAATTATTAAAAAGTTAAATCGAATATTAAATTAATTTATATTCTGTCGTGATATATACCGTTATAAACTCTTAACAAAATAAAGATGGTTGTATAATCTCTATTGAAAGCTATCTAAACAAAGTGAACAGTCCGCCTACATGCCTATAGCGTGGTTATTTGCGCAACTAATAACATAACAGTTACACAACATTACCGTTATCAGCTTATAAAAACAGCATGTTTAGTTGTCGTTCAAATGACCATTGAACGCTGAATTATGGGACCAGTCCCCATGTTTCAAGTCCAAAAAACCACATAGAGGTTGTACTAATAAAAGTGTTGAATTAATTTTGAATAAATAACGATTTTCGATCTCCCAGTGTCTTTGGATTTAAATTTACTGATCTGCTATTTCGAATGTTTTTTTTTTAATATATGTGCGACGTGGAACAGATTATGATAAGGTCGATAGTCTTTCTATGTGCTTTTCTAAGTTATTTGTTATCTGTGAAAAAATAAAACAAAAACATAGGTACCATACTTTTTTGTGCTTATAATATAATGTAGTTTATTATCTTTGCAATTAGTAAAAACAAAATCGTAAAATATTTACAAAATTCAATATCGAATTCAAACGCCATTTTATCAATACCTCAAAGTCAGTGGCAGTTTGACAGCGCGCCAAAATCGGTATGATAGGGGCTGTCAAACGTCTCTCTTCACATACCTAACTATATGTAAATTGAAGATGACATCAATATTGTACATCGAATTGATTTTCAACGTGCCAAATGTGCAAGCATAACTTTTGCGGTATATACTTAACTAGCGGTCCCGGCAGACATTGTACCGCAGTGATTATAAAAAAATCCTTGACAAATTATATCAAAAATTAAAATCTTCCTCATCAATCACTTACTCTACTGGTGAAGACCGCATGAAAATCCGTTCCATCGTTTTTGAGTCTATCGCGAACAGATAGACAGACAGACGCGGTAGGGGATTTTGTTTTATACTATGTAATGAAATATAATTAAAAATTTCACTGTAGGTGTTTAAATAGTGTTTTATTTATTTTTTACAAATAATTAGGTAGTTTTTTGTATCTATGTTTATACAAACGAAATGATAAATGTTTTGCTCTGTAAAGTAAGTAAAGATTGGGACGTTGTGAGTTTGTAGGGGGTAATCTCAGGAATTACTGGTCCGATTTGAAAAATTCTTTCAGTGTTATATAGCTCATTCATCGAGGAAGGTTATAGGCTATATATCATCACGCTAAGGATGTTTCAAAAAAGTTAGCGTTAGTGTTAGCGTTAGCCCAAAGTACCAATTCCACGTGGACGAAGTCGCAGGCAGAGCCTAGTTCAATATAAGGTTTTAATAAACTACGAGTTTCACAAGCACTACGCAATAAGCACAAGTGGGCCATATAGTGTTATACTTATGTTTTTCCTCTGTACATAAAATATATTATTGAGATAATAAACGACGCAGACAAAGTTGCGGGTATCAGCTAGTTTTGAAGAAAAAGTATTTTTATGATTTCAGCAGGCAAATACTAAAATCGATTTGATACATGTAAATGTACATGAAAATACATGTTACTTTTTACAAAGTGACCAGGCTGTGCACATCTAATCTAATCTTATAGTATAATCCAAGAATAATGCTGACCACCAAACTGCTGATCTTGCAGAGTATATCCTAGATAGCTGACTGATCCCAAAACGCTATAAATTTAAAAACTAGACACTGTCATAGATCCCTACCACCCCACTATTAATGATCGTAGAAATTTATATTTATTATCAAACAATCGTCCCGCTCACATTACGTGTACATTTGTTAGACTGCACACCTGACTTATTGGCATTCCATGTGACATCACCCCGGCATCTATGGAATACATATTTTAAATAATTTGTATTATAAACAATTTACTCTATTGAAGAGTGTCCTCGTATTGTGAAATTACTGAATTAAATGTCATTATTGCTCCTTATTTTATTACTAGCGTATAGATATCTACCGTTTAGGAAGTGCACGCAACGGAAGCTCTCAAAAGGAAAGACCAGTGATTTTTGAAACATTCTTCATTGTTGCTCCGTTACTACAATAATAAAAAATAAATAAAGGTAGTATACACTGGCCTAATACAAGCAAAATCGGCGTTTTTTCGCGTTAAAATTGGGTAACACAACACAACCATTATAATTGTTTTTGATGGTCCGGTGAAGCTACTTAAAGGAGTAGACCAATAGCGTAGTCGGATCGAAAAAAAAATGTTTTTGATGTCTTTATTTAATCCGTTTAAAACAAAAAGTCATGTGTGTTTAATGCACCCACTTTTATTAATTTACCCAAGTTATATTACGGCTATCGTGCTACCAAAATGAAGTAACATCTTAGTGTTTCGTCAATATTATATTGGCTTTATTAAATACATTAAGGGAATTGTTTGAAAATATAATCGCGATGTTTTATTTGAAATTTAAAATTATTTTAATTTCATTTATAACAGGAATTGAGGACAAATACAAGAACTGTGATCAAGTCAAGGATACGTCCGACTTGCTTTATAGCTTTTGGTTTCAAGCCAAACGGAGCCAACTTGCGATTAATATTTATCGGGAACTAAAGGTGCCGCGTTTCGCACAAAGACTTCTTAACGTGTACTCAGTTCAAGACCCTTTTCTTAAGTAGTTCGTAGGTATTGAGCGTTATGATTTGAGCAGTGAAACGTTTTATGGGAGGGCTTTGATATTGTCATCCGTAACCATTTTCTGTGACTAAAAGAGGTGGGGGTTAATACTGTGTCGGAAAGAAGGGGAGCAGTGTCTCGCGTCCCCTCGGGTGATAGAGAATTCGGGTATCGAAGAAATTCGGGTATTATAAAATGATTTCTTTCAAAAAGATAGTATTCAGTGTACTATCTACACTTAAATCCATCACTCAACATATACATTCACTCACGCTTGCTTAGCAGCATGGTTTTATACTATTTCTATACATCTCTCGGTGCACACATAACACTCTGGGTCCCGAGTGAAAATCAGCGCTGAAGGACTAACCTCCAACAGCACACACGCTGACTCGGGGCCCATTTGCCACACACACACTTAACCATCAAATTGTATTTTTCATTGTTTATATGTATGTTTTTTCTTTTTTTAATTGTACGTGTTTTCATATTTACTTATGTGTGTTGCAAATAAGTGTTCTTTCTTTCTTTCTTTTCTTTCATTATTTTATATTACCACTATAGGTTTTTTTTATTTTGTAAATTCTTTATTTACAAGAATTTGTTCAAAATGTGTCCGGCGGTGAACGTTAGTGGCTGCAACACAGTTACTACAGCAGTCACTAGTACTCATGTAATTATAATTTAACGCTTCAAAAGTAACACAATATAGTTATAATATAATATATTATTATTATATAGTAGCTTATGTTAATTCTCATTACGAAACGTTATGTTACTTTTGAAGCTATCAATTATAATTATAATATGAATATATATGTTGAGTGATATGTGTGTGTGTGTAGGATTTAAGTGTAGTTTGAGTGTACTATCGTTTTGAAAGAAATAATTTTAAGTATACTAACTATGTAAAAGATAAAAAGCCAAAAGCCAAACTTTTTAATTAAAGAATTTTACTTCTACTTTTTTTTTATTTCAAAAGGAGGCAAACGAACAGGTGGGTCACCTGATGTTAAGTGATCACCCCCGTCCATAGACACTTGCAACACCAGTGGAGTCGCAAGTGCGTTGGCAGCCTGTGTATGGGGGAGGGGTAGGGAAAAGAAGAGGGAAGGGAGGTGGGCAAGCACTGTTACTTCACGTCAGTGTTCTGTGAGAGGGTGGTACTACCCCGGGCGAGCAGACCCATTACTACTACCCTACCACCACCTACTACTACGCATACTACTTCTATATGCATAGACAACCACAGTGAATATTTTACTTTTTTTTTCGATCTGACTACGCTATTGACCTGACAAGCTCTTTACAGCTTCACCGGACTACTTTTGAATATTTTACTAATATATATATATATATATATGTACTAGTGAATATCTTTGCTAAAATATTTTAATTATATGTAGAAATACTCATTTCTCTTCCTTACTTAAACCCCATATAATTTTATACAACTCATGTTAAACAACGTTAACTCAACATAAAGTAGCAAATAGAAGACAAACTATCAAAATCAAGTGACCCTTCATAGACGAAGTAAGTTATCAAGTTTTGAGATCTAAAATAAATTGCGTTACTTGTCACGTTCGACGTAAAGTACTTGAATTATACAGCACTAGGTCTATGACATGCATGTCTGAACATAATTTAAAAGCCTATAATATGTTGGATAATAGGTCAAATTCCTATAAGCAGATCGTTAAACATGCTAAGCATGTTGTTGGCACTAAAAACGTGGGCCCAAATATTCGTAGTGCGTAGGTACTATTAAATACCTATGTAAATATCTAGGCGCCTAGACTCCGTTGAATTAGCTATCGTAGCTTCTATTACTGGTGTTTAAATTACGACCCAGATATTTGCGGCGACTGTGGTTAGATCTTCTGTCCTTTGTGTATTAAATAACTTGGTAGATTCGACTCCGATGTTCATGAAGCCAATATGTGTAAATCGCTGTTCTGTTCATTTATTTATTTTTCAGTTGTCAGGTACTTTATCCTGGCCGGAGTCTATAAGGTTACAATAAATTGCTCATCATATTCTTACCCTTCCCACCTAAGTAGGGTTGGCACATCATGTTTTCCTTTTCCACTCTCCCCTGTCAAATATCATCTCAGTATTCAAACCTTTCATACACACACCATTTTCATATAATCCATCCATATCTTTTTCGGTCTTCCTCCAGTCCTATAACCGTACACTGTCATAGTCGAAGATTTTCTAGTTATATGGTTTCCATCTCTCCTCATAAGATGCCCATATCAGGTTATATTCCAAAAATATCTAGCTAATAAATCTTTACAAATAATTAAGTAAAAATATTTTTTTAATGTAAAAAATAACAGCGTTTTATACTAAATGGTTATGAAAGTATACATGGTACTTATAAGGAGAAAAAAGAAAACAAAAGAATTTGTCAGTCTGTTTATTCCGGTTTATCTCTAAAACAGTTGGACCGATTATAATGGGACTTTCACTAGGACATAGCTGATGTTATAAGGAGTACTGTGGACTGCTTTTATTAAAAAATAAATAAGGGTACCGCGTAAATACAATAAACTAAAGAGTGTCCAGTACCACGCACGCCCCACGCATATTTTTACACTGAAGAAATTTTTTGTACTAAATTCCGACGCGAACGAAAGCGCCAATAACAGCTAGTACTAAACAAAGTCAATTACTGGGGTAACTGCACTATAATCTGCACTGCTATTGTAATACTGCCGTAACTGAAAAATCGCTTTTTTCAAAAATAACAGTATTTCTCCACTATTTAATCGTTGTTATTATACATATAAACCTTCCTCTTCAATCACTCTATCTATTAAAAAAACCGCATCAAAATCCGTTGCGTAGTTTTAAAGATTTAAGCATACATAGCGATATAGGGCTGTCCCTATATAGTATAAAGAAGAAAGCGACGTTGTTTTATACTATGTAGTGATAGTGAGACGTCATCACCCGATCGCTTTTTCTTGAAACTAAAAATGGTGCAATATTGGTGGGGGATAGAAGTCCTTAGTAGTTGAGTAAAATTTGATTAGAGCGCTATTTCTAGCTCCAGTTTAGATATATTTTTATAAATTGTTTTAGTGAGGTGTAGGTCATCACTTTTTCTATTAAGATTAATTAAAATCTTAATTTACTGAATTTTCGAGTTACAACGGTTCTGTAATAGCAGTGCGACATGTGAACACTGGAGCATACCGTAGCGTTCGACAATCGATTAGCTTTGAACACATTTAGTTTAACTGTAAAGTTTGCCTCACAGCTGAGTTAACGATTGCTCTGTTACTACAGGGTATACCATATATATTTACGACTTCAATTAGTTTCGTCATAACACTCGGTTTGCGGAACTTCAATCATTATATTTGGTTGCAAGTATTAGAACATACAAATCACGTGGAGGTATAATCACTTTTTCTACCTCCATTATCATTCAAGTCGATAATCTATTAACAAGGATCATCATCATCATGTGGAAGCCCCACTGCGGGACCATAGGCCCCTTCCCCAAGGCAAGTATGAGCATAATCATCCACGCCAGCTCTTGGCGACTAGCCGACCCATGCCCACTTCGTTGGGCGGTAATAGGCATTATCAAGGTACAACTTTTCTCTAGAACTCAATCATATATATCTCATAATTAAGGCAGCGTTCGTAAGAAACGTTTTCGTTCGACCATTTTTCTCCAACTCCCCAGATACGGGTAATATCTAACCTCACAAACTTTATCTCTTTATAATATTAGTATAGATTATAGATAATATAATTAGTTAATAGCTTCTACCCGCGACTTCGCACGCGTGGAATAGTTATTTTGGGCTAAGACGCAGCGAAACGCTCTCAAAAGGAAAAATACCCTGATTTTAAAACATTTTTCATTGTTGCTCCGCTCCTATTGGTCTTAGCGTGATGATATGTAGCCTATGTAAAAGAATTTTCAAAATCGGTTCAGTAGTTCCTGAGATTACCCCCTACAACGTCACAAACTCACAAACTTTACCTCTTTATAATATTGGTATAGATATTAAATTCCGAGAAATCAACAGTTCTATATTATTCCCACATACGGTGGTACTGCAAGAACATTTCTCAAGTTCAAGTTTCCTTCACCGTCAGCCGATTGTGATACAAATCTAAATTGCAAAAAATTCGTTGGTACATGTCGGGGTTCGAATCCGCGGACATCAGATTAATATTTCACCGATCAAACAGTTCGACCACCACGGCTCATAACAAGGATGTATTGGTATATTCAGTAACTGAAGTAAAAAGCCTCATATTAAACCTACGTCATCCACTTGTTTCGAAATCTTTACATTCCGATCATGTAATAAAATATCAACAACTGAACATTCATCTGTTATTTGCCTGCAAACTAATTCCTGTCTTATTCACTCACATTTTTAAAGGGAGATTTTTTAACCTAAATCGATCACTTTCTTGCATGATTTTTTAGAAATTTTCTTACATGCAAACCTTGTTACAAACGTGCTAAATAAGTGTAGTAAGTGACGAGGTCATATACATTTGACAATTGATTTTTATTTATATACTAGCTGTTACCCGCGGCACCGGTCGCGATTTTAATCTTTATTAAAGAATTTGTGGCAAGATGTGCAATTACAGAAATGCCCTATCAAAAACCATTTGTAAGTAAGACACGCACACCACCTACATTTAACGTGTACGTTAGATATGTAAATACTAAAAGTGTGTTCAATGGGATTTATTATCAGCAACATATTTGGAACTTTAATCCACAATATGTATATGTGCTCATTTAGACTACGTAAAAAAGCAATGAAAAGCATCCGTACATCCGTAAGATGTTCTACTGCAGAGGACGTCGCGAGTAACAGGTAGTCAAAAATAATTTATATATATGATGATATTATAAAGTTAATGGATGGCCTTTTGTTACAGACAATAGCAGATAATCGTCAGGCGCCTCCAGCACCTGTAGAAATGCAGGCAAGACACAGCATACTCTGGCATTTGCTGGTAGACCTGCCCATATTACTCTTAGGTAAGATTATAACTCTCTGTATTATATAGTTAATGTTTTTTATTTAATATATTCAATTGATGCAATCGATAGCATGATGCGGATGATGAAACTTTTTTTAATTTTATTTTTGCAACCAATCTTCTAGTAGATTGTTACTGCCATTGTCGAGTATGTAATGATCTAATAAAATAGTGGCCCTTTTGTTAGAACTTTCCAGGGAGTTTTTGATACAAGTCGGAATCCATGCCCCGTGATATTATTTCCCATCCACTTGACTTGTGCACAATAACCCAACTATATTACGTAAAGCACTACCAATATTACAAAATATAGAGCCAAATGAAATAAGAATATAATAAATTATAAAATCAACTATATAACATTCCAATATCCCGCCAAAAACTCTTGATGGAATAAATGTACTTCGATAATTAAAGGTTTTCATCATGGCTTCACAGTTATTTGCCACTCTTTTTTTTTAATTATATAAATATTTAAAAAAAGTATTTAGGCATACTTTTTGAAACTTTTTGGCAATTGAAATTAATTATAAATTTGAAACAAAAAAACAGGCAGTTATATAAGGTGGTAAGGCTCTCAAATTCTAAGTAAATATAACTTAACAAAAATAAAGAAATTGATCGCAATAGAATCAAATGATGAATCCAAAACAAAGATGTTTTTAATACTACTACCTACTACTTAGTCGTTTGAAGTGAGTTCACGATAAAAAAATACTATATATTAAAATATTAACGTTGACGTTGGTAATATTGCTTTACATATGACCACGTGAAACAAAGTGACATGTGGTGAAAGCAATCCTGTTACCTAAAAATTTTGACATTCAATAAGACCAAAGAGAATAATAATTATTTCAGTGGTTCCATTTTACTAAAGTTAAACACATTTAGGTATGTATTACAAATTCGTATTATAGACAACTGGATAAAAAGATTCAAATTTTAGATTTCCTTAATAATATTTTAACTTTGTATTAAATTCTTGATTATATTACGCCCAAACCCGAACTTGCGGTTACATTCAGAGCGGTCGAAAATGAACATTTTTATATCAGGACTGTACGAGGAATGTAAATCATTTTTATGAAACTAGACAGACACTGGCATATGTTTTAATGACCTAAAAATTCAGTTTCAAATGGTTGTCTGATAGATACATTACACGTATTAAATTAGTATGACGTATGTTATAAACGATAAAAAATAGGCATGCCCATGCGTCATTAAATGCAATTCGAGCACATAATTATCGCAGCCCATTGAGCCGTTTAATTATACTTAGTTGAAAAGTGCCTGACCCGCTATTTGATAATGTATTTTATTATGTTCAAACGGTACACGTGTATAGAGTCACATTTAGATAACAGAAGGTTTGTGTGACTTATTTTCGTACTACAACGACTTAATAATGACATGATTTAATTATCTCCTAGACAGAGTATTAATTTGTTGAGATAAATATAGTTATAGCCAGACTTATTTGAAAATTTGTCATATTTAACCGCGAAGGTCTGTGTTTATGTCTCTTTTTCATTAGATACGTCTATCATTGTAGATAGTTTAAGCACCAATTTTGGTGGCAAATAAAACTGACGTTCAAATTATCGCACACGTTGTACGAGACAACTGTACGGCTTTGTCCTTCTCTTTCAGAAAGTTACGTGTATAAAAAAACATTACTTTTTCTTATTGTTAATCTAGAATTCATATTATTTATATAGGTATTAAATTAGTTATTTATCTCTAAATATGAGAAAATATCTCTCATAATATAAATGGAAATGTGCGTTAACTGACGATATTACATGTACGTTTAAATTGTAGATATATGTATAATCTAAACTGCTTTTCAATTGAATGCACTGTGAAAAATGTAATATACCATGGTATTGGGTATTTACTGTAACATAATTTAAATAGAGTTGAGTTGCGGGGTGGTAGGGTTTTAAAGCCCGACTGGGTCGCGACCACCATGCATGTAGCGAAAAAGCCCGTACTAGTGATTCGTTCTGCGCGTCGCGTTTCGGGATCAGCTCATGCATATCCAGTAGTGAATAACTAACGCCGTGGCTCGAATACCGGTGAGGATTAACATTGGTCACCTCTGGACACGGACGGAGGTTGTTCGCTCACGCAGGCCGGCATGACAGCGGCGACCGGCGAGGGATAACGCATCTCTGGGTAGTCGCCTTTGTCTTTGGATTGTACTGTGCTCACCATCAGGCACAGTGCAGTCACTTTGCTATGCTACAATAAAAAATAAAAAGAAAAAAAGTTAAGTATTTTAATGAGACAATGACTGGAGTTAGAACAGTTTAGTATTTTTTCCAGACAATGACTGGAGCTAGGACGGAAACGTATTGGCCGTTTATTTAATGAACTTAGGTACATATATAGTGACAGTGGCTGTTAGATTTTGATCCCTCGTTTATTATTCGACCTTAAGTTTGTTTAAAATATATATAAATATATCTAAGTGGTGACCTCATGAGTTCCTTCTTGCTAATACGATTTTATCTGAATCAATAGTGGTTGTCTTTTAAAAAAAAAATTAATTAGTTATTACGGAGTATTTCTCTTGTTAAATTTTGTCATTATTGTTTACCTACTATAGAATAGCGTAATAATATGTAGCTTATATAATACTATAAAAAGTCCTCTTTCTGACAGTAACAGTCTCAACACAATCAAACCAGGCATTTTGGAGATTCGTCGGTATAAATAATAGATAATTCAATTGTATTTATATGTATAGCTGAAGCACTGATATGTTTTCTTATTTAGAGTTAACTCTCTGTGTTCTATTTTTAGTCTATGATTTTGTTCTATGAACTTAAAACATGGGGGCGAAACCACAAAGCACTCGGTATGTGACTGATGTGACAACTCGTATACGTTCGTACTGTCGCAAGTGCATAACCTTAATCTTGTAGGCGGATTTCTTTGAATATAAATATTCATTCCCATTTATCTATTTGACAACAGAATCCCTTTAACTCGGAACTTTTGCAGATATCATGTGACGAGTTTCATCATTTTTCGGTTCTATACATAAGTAAAAGCATGTATTGCAGTACTTTTTATGCACTAAATCCTTTTTAAATCGAACTATAAGGGAGACGCCAAGAATTCGAGCTAAATAATATCCTACTTATGAAGTATATCCACTTAGGAGGATTTTGTAAGAATTTATTCGTCTTATTTTGGTTAAGTTTTATTCTTACTTATTTCAATTTAACGTTTTTTTGGAAATAAAGTTACCGCAAAGGAAAGAACCGTATTTTTATTCTAGATATAATTATATTGAAAATTGCAATAATTCGTTTCAAATGATCGAGTTAGTAGGTTGTAAATATTGCTACAGAGATCCAATTTATATTTTCGGGTTATGAAGGGAAAATGTATCCAACAACTAAATAATTGACAACAGCGTATAATAGCTGTTGTAAAATAAGATAACAGTGTAACATATCACTGAACAGCCGTTATTGACATTTATAATTATTATCTAACAGTTGCCTACTATTTAATCAATATGAATTATTAATTTTATCTTTACAAATTAATGCATACTTTACGACCTAATTGATTTTTTAAATAATTTTGTGTTGTTGCAATATCTCTGTAAAAACTCAGAATTTTAACACCCACTGACGAGATGGGATTGTAAAATTAACTTTACATTTAGAACACATATAATAGCGGCGCGCTGTGGTGGCCGTTTGAAGTTTATCCAATCATGAAGTTTCGTACAAAATAATAACTACGTTTGAAGGAGCAAATTGCTGTTATCTATTATCCATATGAACTATGAAGTTAGTCCTTAAATTTTCCAAAGGTATAATTTTAGGACCCAAAATTAATTTAGTACATATTTGTAAATTATATATATGTATAACAGTATACTATATAACTATGTGACAAATACTATATTTGACTATATAATATGGTCTCGCGAACAAATCTTTTCACTTTTTAACTAACAAAAAACAGGGCCGTTTCACAAAATCCTTAACGAATTATAATTATTAGTGTACTTATTTACAACAAGATTCGGCATTTATATATTCCAAAATTCATCATCTGTATGGATTGCTAGACAGCAAACTCGCGTCAATGGTTATTGCAAAACAAAGCAGTATTTCATTATATTTTTTCTTTTTTTTTTTCTTATCGTAGCCGAGCAAAGTGACTTTACCGTGCCTGATGGTGAGCACAGTATAGTCTAAAAACAATGGCGACTACCGAGAGACACACTATCCCTCACCGGTCGCCGCTGTCATACTTGCCTGCATAAATGTCTCTTCACGTTACGCTTGAAGGACCCCATATTATAGGAAGGAGAGAACACACTGGCCGGGAGATTGTTCCACAGCTTCACGGTACGGCAGAGATAAGAAGTTGCGAACTTTTTAGTTCGTGCCCAGATAGGATTTACCGTAAAACTATGGCTCCGAAGCCCAGCGCGCGTGGTTTGGGTATGAAAAGATTTTCGAAGATAAATCAACATTTTCACGTGGCTATGGTAATCAGTCAAAACGGCCATTATAGCGCACCGCTACTATACTTAGTTTACCTTTTCACTGTTAAGAAAAGAGTGAATAATATTTGTTACACAATAGAGATAACAATATTTTACAATATCCGTTTTGTTCATAAGTGAAACCTAAACCCAGATTTCAAGGCTGCTGTCGACTCCTTGGTATTTCCACTTTCTCGTGCGTCATGTAGTTCTACCGCAGAATTCAACAAAATATCGATTGGGATTTAATATCCTTTTATATCTTTTAATTACAAATTCGATATTTTTCCTTTTAGAACTTGAACGAGTTACAAGTTTTTCCTCCTTGCTAATTTTGCATTAAAGATGATTTAAGAATAACGAATTTTGGGGTGTAAGGGGTGTCGAATAACATCATAAGACTTGAGACATCCTGCCGAATAACGCATGAGGCAATGGCGAAAGCGGGGTGGTAGGGTTTTACAGCCCGACTGGGTCGCAACCACCATGTAAAAGCCCGTCATAGTGATTCGCTTTGCGGATCGCGTTTCGAGATCAGCCTGTGCATATCCAGCTTTTCGCATGCCGGCATGACAGCGGCGACCGGCGAGGGATACTGTGTCACTTGGTGGTCAAAAAAAAAAACGAACCATTAAAAAAATTCTGTTCCCGCGACTCCGTCCGCTTGGAACCTAATGTAAAAAAGCAGTGACTAATAAACTCGTCTAACTATATTAAATCCATTTACTTATCATCTTTTCTCTCGTACTTGAGTCGCTCCGTCATTAAAATTACAATAACTTTTGATAGAGTTAACCTATCTTAATGAAACCAAAACTAAATGTTACTCGAGGGTATTCTTCATGATTGATTTTTTTTTTCTAACTGACTACGCTATTGACCTAGCAATGTCTTAACAGCTTCACCGGACTACTAAGGCGAGCGCTTAAGGCACTCAGCAGATTTTATTTTGACAACTACCTCAAGAGCACATCTCTGCTTTGGCTGTTGCTTGATACATGCATCTCATCTCATCTCTTCATCTCATCATATCTGAGCTAGCCTAAGCTAAGCTAACTATTCATACATATATGAGTTGTTGAAACATATATGTGTACCAAGCATACATACCTCAAGAACTCTTATATATATTTCGTATCGGATAATATTCTGAACTATTTTAGTTTGATAAGGGAAAAAAATTAAACCCTTCCACTTGCATGTGTAAGCGTGTATGCGTGCACGTGTGTGGAGGTGATATGTGTGATGTTGTGGCAGTGATGTAAGATTTTGTGTCACTGTATCGCGCGAGTGCTTCACGATTGAGGTTTTATCGTGAACAGTACTTTAGCAGTGATGCATGTTCATACAAATAAACAGGCGAACAGATACACAAACAGACATTTCTAAAAATTATTGTAATGTATTCATTGTATTACATATTCCAAGACATTAAAACGTAAAGACACGGTACATGTACATTCTTGTTATATGTATAGATTCCATGACACCTGCAACATTTTTTTTTTACAAAGATCTAAAAGTTCAGTCACGTTCGATTTACATTTTTATTATCATCATCATCATATATATTAATATGTGAAGCCTAAACTTTGTACCCCTTTTTAAAGGAATTGCGTGAACAGATGAACGTGGAACTTGGCATAGTTAAAGTTTATATCGAGGAGAAGTGCAGAAAGCCATTTATTTTATATAAAATGCATTAGAAGTACATTAAATTAATTAAAATATGCATTACTCACACTACTGCTTCAATTATACACAATATATACACATATGTAAATAAAAAAGACATTTTGACATCTGTCAATAAAGGACTTCTAAAAAGGTTGTGAAGGAGGTTGCTATGCTCGACTGTATGTATTATTTTACTCTTACGTTCCAATTATTTTATTAATTATTATTTCATTTTATTTATTTAAGTAACTTAAAATAAAAAGAAAATTGGAATGTATGGTTAATGTTTTTACTTTTTCTTTTTTTGTTGTTTTTGTTTTAGCTTTCTCATTTACTTAAGTTATTTGCTGTAGAATATAATAAATACGTCGTAAACACCTATAATTAAGATTGCACTTATATAGAGTCATTAAAAATGCATGTTATGTACTATTCTAGTGTAAATCTTGTTGGTGTTTCTAAATAAATAAATAAATTACCCTTTTTCATTCTACATTCAACAATGATATTATAACATAATACCCTTTGAGAAAAAAACCCTAATAAGATTCAAACTTAAAAAAATCAATGAACTATGGTCGAATGTCGACCATTGGACACCCACTAGTATGTATAGATTGGTAATATACGTTACCGAAAAAAAATACAATACTTCAGAGGCATGAACTGCCAAAAGTGTCGTCCCAAATTTGACAAGTTATATGTTAGCTACCATCGAAGGGCCTGTTCGAAGCGCATAATGTATTACCAACCTCTAAATACCAATTCCAGCATAATGAAGCATCGAACATTTTTAAGATTTTTATAGTTTCACGATGAAGAAACTGGTCTGTGACTAATATAATTTTTAAGACATACCAATGTTTCATCGGGTTTAAGTATCCTCAAATATTATAAAGACGACGTCTCTCTGTCTGTTTGTCCGTCATCGTGCTTATAATTTCAAATATGTTGAACTTATTTACGTGATTGTTTATTTAAATCATAGGCTAATTCTCTATCCAAGATGTGGTTATAGGTTCTGTCGCAGTAAATAATATGTAAGATAAGAGACACCGTTAAAAAGAAATTCAATCGACAATGTTTGTGAGTACACCAATTAGCTACATTGTTTTACATAATACGTTAAATATTAACCAATATACAAAAAGTAGATCATGAGAAAAAAATCGACATCAATATATCCTTATCTAGCTGTTACATTTAAAACACATTGCACTGCTTTTACTGCACAAAGCAAACGAAAAATGCTAAACAAAATGCCAAGTTAAATACGATAGATCGAATCCAGTTATTTGATTTCATTGCTTAAATTATAATTATTGTTATAAAAAGGACCTGTGATAAATATTTAGGACGTAAATCAAAAAATTAAAACACTGCGTGTATCAGTGTGTACACGCGGAGGAAGTAAAACTTCTTTGGCCTATGTGTATTAAATTATATATAGGTATATGAGAAAGCTCTCAACAATCTCCCGGCTAGTATGATCCCTCCTTCCTATAACATAGGGTCCTTCAAGCGTAACGTGAAGAGACATTTACGCAGGCCGGCATGACAGCGACGACCGCGGGAGGAGGGCGTATCTCTCGGTGGTCGCCGTTGTTTTTGGATTGTACTGTGCTTACCATCAGGCACACTTTGCCGTGCTACAATAAAAAAACTATATACTTTACGAAGTCCCGTAGTATGAATATTCAAGTATACATGACACTTATACATACTTACACATAGACACAAATACATACCCACCTTACGTAGACCGCGTAACGAAAATTTTTCCCCATTATGCCATAAGACATTTCTCGTCAAAAAACATTAATTTAATTTTGTAGGTCACTCGATCAAAGCCACGGGCATGGCTTGTTTAATATATGGGAAAAAAGGTTGTGTTAATTTACGAAACTCAATATCCCTCTCAACGAACGCGACGACTCTTTCACAATGAGTCACATGATAATAAAACGGAAATTGTTGTCCTGTAAGCCGCACTATAAAATCGCTTAAACTGGATCCGGCCCACACTTTAGATGCTTATTGTTACTATAGAGGAAAACCTACTACAATTACTACAATTTCGAACACGTCCTTATTCTCAGTGATATTATTATTAAAAAGCAGTATACGTAATAAGCGCTTCGACAGCGCCTTGTTGTAACTTGGCTAACTGGCTAACCTACGACGGCTGCCCCGTTAATCCGCCCGTATCTAAGCAATTATAGGTATTTATTTTTTACCACAGATATTGAGAATATGCCATCTTACTTCCACATTTTATCTAAGACAGTGTGACGTTACAATATTACTTTACGTATGTGTGCGTTATCGTATGATTTGTTTTGTCAAAATATCAAGTAGGTTTTTAATTATAATGTCATCGCTTATTCTGCGGTTACAACGTATTTGCACACGATTTACTATAAAGTGTATGTTATTTTCTAGTGTATGAAACAACTAATTATATTTTACCACTAGCCTCTGCCCGCGACTTCGTTCGCGTGGAATAGTTACTTTGGGCTAACGCTACACAGCGGAGGTTCTCAAGAGGAAAAAGACCCGATTTTGAAACATTCTTTATTTGTGCTCCGTTCCTATTGGTCTTAGCGTGATGATATATATAGGTAATGATGATTATTATTATTTCTAACTAATAGTTAGAGACAATCCCAATAAACACGTTCGAACATAAAGATTAGAAAATGATCTCTAATGTACACATATAATAAAAAATTAGATTGTTTGTGAAAGCAATTGTTGCAGATGTCTTGAAATAAGTAATAAAATACATATCAATCATTTTTAGAAATGTCTGTACGTCTATTTGTCTGCTTGTTTGAACACGCATCACTGCTAAAGTACTGCGTTCACGATAAAACTATATATATTAATAAAATAACATGACATGTCTTGGTTTCATTAAAATCAGTTTTGTTGTCGAACTGACTACGCTATTGACCCAGTAAGGTCTTAACAGCTTCACCGGGCTACTAAGGCGAGCGCTTAAGCCACTCAGCCGATTTTATTTTGACAACTAGCTCAAGCGTGCACGGCACACCTCGGCTTGGGTTGTTGCCTGATACATGCAATTCGCGATCTATCTGAGCTAACCTAAGCTAAGCTAACTATTCATACATATATGAGTTGTTGAAACATATATGTGTACCAAGCATACATACCTCAACAACTCCTATATATATTTCGTATTGGATAATATCGGAAAATATTCTAAACTATTTCAGTTTGATAAGGGAAAAAAATAAAACCCTCCCACTTGCCTGTGTAAGCGTATATGCGTGCACGTATGTGGAGGTGATATGTGTAATTTTGTCGCAGCTGATGTAAGATTTTGTGTCGCTGTATCGCGCGAGCAATGTACTCAAGGGCTCCACGCCGAGGGAACGGACCTACCTAAAATCGGTTCACTCTATCAAAAGTTATTGTAATTTTAGTGACGACATGACTTAAGTACGAAAGAAAAGTTAATAAGTAAATGGACTTAATACATTTAGATGATTTTTTATAGTCACTGTGTTTTACATTAGGTTCTACGCGGACAGAGTCGCGGGCAGAGCTAGCTGTTAAATAAGAACAAAGTCAATGTTGGTATAGAATTATGTTATTTACCTTCCCTTGTTAATTCCTTATCGCTGATTGGTCGAGTTCAAGAAACCACTATTGGCATTGTAACCCCATAGATGCTTATCGCAAACCGTCGAGATAATATTGTGTAAGCGTTTATTCATGTGTGTTCTACGCTTGTACAATCGATAACACAAATGCTTAGTCGTTTATTTTTAAATGAAACTTTCGAATTTATGGTTTCACTTTGATTACACTTAGTCCGTTGTTTTGTGTTTAGATGTTTGATAACAAACATGTTTCAATAAACATTGTAAGGTCATTGTAGTGTGGATAACTATGTGAACGATAATGATGCCTGGAAGCGACTTTATATAGTTTGATCCATTCCCCGAGAATCATTACATAGTATAAAACAAAGTCCCCTACCGCGTCTGTCTGTCTGTCTGTTCGCGATAAACTCAAAACCTACTTTCACCAGTAGATAAAGTGATTCATGGGGAACGTTTTAGCATATAATTTCTCAAGATCTTTTTTTATATTATCAGGGCGGTACAACGTCCGACGGGCCCGCTAGTAGCATATATTTCTGGATAAAAGGCACCCAATGTTTTTTTTTATATACTGCTGACTACCAATATACAAAAATTCATGATTATCGGTTGAGCAGTTAAAATGTGAACGTGTTACAAGCAAACTCACTTCCACATTTATAAAATTATAACGTACGTCTGCAAATAGTACATATGTAGTTAAAAACACAAATGCATTGAATCAAAGTTTTTGGAAGGAAGTTCCTCACGGCAGGCTTGGAGGAGATAGGGATTTTCTCTTTCTCCTTCTTTCTTTTCGTTCTCTCATCTCTCCTCTCTTTATTACCACTCAACCCCGCCAATGCATAGTATATACTCATGAATTATAATATTATTACAATAATAATACAGTATTGACCATGAACATGTCTAAGTCTTCGTATTTGCATGAAAGGAATTCTCGGTGAAATTAATCGTTGAATTAATTTAATTAATCGGTGAATTATGATTATAATATTGGTTAATCGCTAATTTAATTAAGTTAGTAAATTAATTTTATTTTGGTTGTGTTATTTTTAGGTATTATACACCACTCGTAATTTATTATTTCCTAAAATACTGAATTTCCTAAATACTTTCCTGTACTTAAATAAAAACTAATCAGCAAAATTTAAGAGAAAAATCAAGAAAACCTACATAACATTGGGCACGATTTTTTTTTGCAAATTGTGTCGATTCTACATTAGCCGAAGGAACTTCGTTCCTACCTGGTGTCCCACGACACCACACGATTTTATTTATTTATTAATTTATCAATTCTATTACGGGCTGTACAATCTTAATACAAAATATCAACATTAGATATACACAGGCTCTTATACTACGCGCCGCTTGTGTGAAGTAAGCCGCGTGTAAATTATAAATTGCCAACAAAATCAACGCGCCTTAATAAGTTTTCACTGAAAAATAATATAAGTATATAATAATATAAGTGAAGCATAATAATTTAAGTTTACCTGATAATTTGTGAACCGGGTGCACATCATTATAATAAAAATGTTTACTTCAATATCAAATTTGAGATTAAAAATGTCAAACGGTTACATGATCGGTCCGTGTTTTATTAATTAATCAGTTAAAAAAAAACATGCTGCAATAACATCAAATGTTTATGTTAAAAAATGTTTTTAGTTAATGCAAAAGTTAATAAGGTTAAATCGATAAAACTTATATAACTTTAATATCGTACGTCCTATTTCATTATTTGTATGTCGTATTAATTTTGATAGTTTATACTCACGACTCACGGCGCTGTAACTTTGGGCCCGATATCCGATCAATAGAACACATCATACAGAATTGTCCAATAAGAAGATATAATGGTTCTCCAAATGATGAAAGAATTAAATATCTAGTTATAACAAAAGACAACTGGTTAGTATATTTAGCCATACAATTAAATAAAAAACTCACGATTTACTTCTATTACGTATTTCTAGTTTTATTTATAATTACCGTGTTCCACATCTTTATTTGTAGAAATATTGGCTTTTATTTGCTTTAATGTAAATTTGACCATTCCCTTGAGAAGAGAATTGTTTTCCAAATAAAATGTACCCCGTGCCCTTTTGTGTACCCCTGACGTGTATGAAAATTTTCATTATGGTCGGGTTAAGTAGGTAAGTCGTGAAAGCTTAAAAAACGAACCCATGTACTCATTTACAGTGATAGGAAGTTTTTGATGTTCTGTAGGTATTACATGACCCATCTTGATTAACAATTGTCCTTTTTAATCGCACATTTCTCATCATTGTTTAACACGAATTTGTTTAACATAAATTTGTTTAATACTGATACGTGGCCTAGATACTTCAACGAGTTCAATTCTATATTTATCTAAAAGCTGTGTGACTTAATTACTACGTTCAGTGCATTTAAACCATAGCTTTTATTTCTTTTAATTTTATTTTTGGCTACCAATCTTGCTGATTATTACTGCGATTATGGAGTAAATATTGTACATTGTATATTACAAGTTTCTTGTGGTAATTTTAATGTTCTAACAAGACGGTGGCTTCCTTGTTAAAACTTAACTTTCCAGGGAGTTTTTTTGGCATCTCAGAATTCATGCTCCATAGTATTATTTTGCATCCACATCACTTATGCACAATAACCGAACTATATTACATAAATGCTACTAATATTAAAAATTATACAGTCCAATAACACAAGATTATGAATAAAAAATATATAAGCCACGACATGACAGCGTACGATCGCGACAAAAACTTAAACCATACCTTAGATATGAGAGAATGTAAGTTAAGAACGACATCGAATAATATTTATTTTAAAATGGAACATTGATACTGGCAAATATTTTTATACTACAAAATAGTTGTAGCAAAAAAATATCTTACGAAAACTTTTGTTTGTCTTTGTACAACGTGAAGCAGTGTCAAGTTGATGTCAGCGTTATATCAACAGTGGAACAGTGTCAGGTATCGTTCGCCATGAGCAGTGAATACGGTAGAATGACCACCCATATCGACGATAATCTATTTGACAGTAAGCATCCCAATGAACAGCCAAGGTTCTATTTAATATTCATTACATTCAAACTTTTTCTAAATTTAAATCTTCCTTTAAGAATGTCTTTATTAAAATGGAGGCAGTTCCGTCAAATGCGTGTTGAATTTTCGGGCCGACTTGAAAAGTCACTCTATTTGCTTAACACGCTATATATGTTAACACCGTCTAAAAGTATGTAAAACAACTCATTTTTTTTTAATCGATATATTTTTGGGTTCCTTTTTTCCTTACTGCGGAAAAGGCAAAGGTAACTACAATATCCAGCCACGTCAGATAATAAAAAGATAACCGAAAGTCATTTTGCGAATTCGTCACCAAAAAGTTTGAGATCTATGTTTTTATTCGATTTAGTGTTTTGTGCTGTTTTATATTCTTTCTTCCTTAGCAATTACAGATTAGGCTGAGCGGTTGGCAATTATAACCTGTAAACATATATTTGTCGCAATTGACATTGGCTAAATTTACTACGCGTAGAAGACATATAAAAATGTAAACTGATGAAATTGTAGGTACCAATGTGATCATAACTGTGTTCTTACATTTCAAAATGAACTAAATCCAATTTTAAGCGTTCATATAACATTAACATTTTACCATTTTTCAATTTTTTTTCATATTTCCAGTTTTTATACACCAAGAACGAAGTTCAAATTGTGCCGTTCATAAGGTTTTTAGTTTTTTTTTATATTCTACATGTAAAAAGTTGAATTCATTAAAAGAATGAACATTCAATAATATGAAATTTGCCATAAATATTAAAAAGAAATAGATAAACCTTACTTTAGTATACAACGAACTTTTTACTATATAGAATCCTATGTAGTCGAAACGTAAATTAGTTTTAATTTAGTATTTATTTTATAATTTTATCTTCTAATTAAACATATTCAAAACCAAAACAATGGTTAATTCATACGACACTGTAATACGATACGAATGTAGTAAAAACAGTGTCAAGTTCACGGAACTATGCCGAATCTCGCATGCATGTGATATCTCGATGAGTTTATTTTATTAAACAGGCTTTCGAGTTATTCCTTGTAGCGAGGAGTCTTAACTTGTTTTCCATTTTTTTATACTTTTGATAACAACCTTTTTTTTAATTTGGGAAGAAATCCTACATTGGACACCCACAGCCCTGGGGAGCGGTGAGGTGTCACGACTCCTACTAAGTTGTTAGCGGGAACTCGGGATGTCTTGTAGATTTTATAATCTATTCATAATCTTGTGTTATTGAAGCGAAACTTTTTTATCGACGTAGGGAGGAATTTTAGAGCATGTAAAAACGTATGTAACGTTTTTCGGTTACGCGCTATCTTAATTTCTGTACATTTTTCCGTTACGCGCCATGTTTATTTCTAAAGGTGCGCTCACAATGATCAGATTCCGTAGGATGTAAACCATATATTTAATATTTCAGCCATTAATTTCAAAAATATATAATAACGATAACAATAATAGTAATAATTCTATTATAACTAATGAAATATAATTGATGAAATGCTATTATAATCTTAGTAACAATAAGGTAAAATAATTGAATTATTTGTATCAATGTTTATAATAATAAAAGCCTTTTGCTTAAACTTTATCTAATTTAGCTTTATTTAACCAATTTCTGTAAAGTTGTAAATATCATTTTTGATCATTTTTCGAAAAATGATGTCATAAAGAAGTTTAACTTCTTACGTGTGTACATTGATACACGCACGTATTTTTTTTGGCTCTATATTTTGTAATATTAGTGATGTTTTACGTAATGTACTTTGTTTATTATGCACAACTGTAGTAACTGTAGTGATGCGAAATTATATCACAGAGCATGCATTCTGACTTGCCACAAAAACTCCCTGGAGAGTTCTAACAAGACGACCACCATCTTGTTAGTTCATTGAAATAATCACAAGAAACTTTTATTATAATTAATTACCTATTCGACAATGACAGTAATAATCTACTAGAAGATAGGTTGTCAAAAATAAAAGCTCTTGGGAGTGATGAAGTGTTAGACCCCTACTGACGATAAAAAAAACTCACGAAATACCGTCTGCCGCACTAATGGAGTGTCACGGGTTTGTGCAAAGCAAACACCATGACACCTCGTAGTCCGGTGAAGCTGTTAAGACCTTGCTAGGTCAATAGCGTACTCCGTTCGACAAAAAAAAAAAACTATGACACCTCGGCAGCATAGCGCAAATCCCAGGGCGCAAAGACAGCCTGCACAAGCTGCCTACCCGTCTACCAAATTAAGTGTAATGGAAGTTCAGGTCCTTAGCCCCTTCCCCAGTTATTCAGGTTTGGTTGTCAATGAGTCTCCCCCTCCAACCGCCACCGATGCACTGTGGGCTACGGTTAACGCTAAGCCTATATAGGTAATTGACTATCAAGTGCATCTGTCGAAAACACCTATAGGTGTTTAGAAATAGATTTTCAAGTTGAGTGTAATAGTAAGACAAGCGGCTTAGAAGGCTTAGAAAAAAGTCTACCTTAATGGTTTCATCGCGATGTTATCCTTCACCGCAAGCTTCGTTTTTTTACCTAGGAAGGTCTTAACAGCTTCACTGGCCTACTAAGGCGAGTGCTTAAGGCACTCAGCCGATTTTATTTGACAACTAGCTCAAGGATGCACGGCACACCTCGGCTTGGGCTGTTCCGCAATCTTCGACTCATCCGATTCGTACCTACATCGATTGATGCGATGTTTGAATGAGCTTAGCACGGAGCCATCATCAATATTATTTATTTAAAATTATCAATATAATAGATAGCTGATATCGAATTAGCCGGCGAAAGGTCTGAACAAAAGTGGATTCGTAAAATCCTGAAACTCGATTTACGAAAAGTTCGATAACTGCACTCGTACATTTTGATTGCGATGAGTAAGAAGGTGCCGTACAAATTTATCTTGTATACATATAATAAGAATGCAAATCTAATTTGTCGGTACTTTTTAGATTTTTGTGAAAAAAATTGTTGCATTTGTCTTGGAATAAGTAAGTAATAAAATACATGTCAATCATTTTTTTAAATATCTGTCTGTCTTTTTGTTTGTAGACGCATCACTGCTAAAGTACTACATTCACGATAAAACCTCATTAACAAAATCATGAAGCATATCTTCGAGTAATATTTTTTTTTTATCATAAAAGGCAAACGAACAGATGGGTCACCTGATGTTAAGTGATCACCACCGTCCATAGACACTTGCAACACCAGAGGAGTCGCAAGTGCGTTGCCAGCCTGTGTTTGGGAGAAGGGGGAGTGGGGGAGGAGGGGAGGGAAGATGGGTAATCGGCGTTCTCACTGACCGAACGAAACGCAATAATGCAAGCACTGTTACTTCACGTCGGTTTTCTGTGAGAGGGTGGTACTTCCCCGGGCGAGCCGACCCATTCATGCTGAAACCAGTGATAGCTTCAGCGTGGCTCTACCACCTACTAACGTGGCTCTACCACCTACTAGTTACCTATTTAGTTTTGGGTTCATTAAAATCGGTTCACTCTATCAAAAGTTATTGTAAATTTAATGTCGGCGCGACTTAAGTACGCGACTAAAATAGATAAGAGAATGGACTTAATATATTCAAACGGTTTTACCAATCACTGTTTTTTTACATTGGGTACCACGCAGACGGAGTCGCGGGCACAGCTAGTAAATAATATTTACGCTATTTCGACTTAATTATTTATTAATCACGAGGTAAAATATATATCATAATCAGCTGTTTATTTTTTATCGACTTTTTTTCCAATAACTACACCCAATTTTTACAACAAACCGGAGAACTCGAAGTTAATTAAAATGTTAATATTTGCGAATACCTATTTGTATAATAGTCCTTGACATTTCATTAGTTTAATCCAGTTATTTTTATAATATTCCTGTATAAACAACTAATTGAAATCTTATATCTTTTATACCTAAAATTGTAACTACAGTAACTCGGAAAACTATTGCAAAGGGATGCTTAATGGTGTTTAAGCTTAACAAGGGTAAAGGATAAAAAGATACTTCGACCTATTGGGCCGCTGTCTTTCTCAGTTCACTTTCTTGTCTTAAATGTCACAGTTTTGATCCACTTTTCGATTAATTTTAAGGGAGCAATCGCGATAACAACGCTATTTTGAAACGCGGCAGTTTTTGAAGTGAGAACTTCTTTAAGCGCATTGTGGGGTATTTTTTGACAGGAGATAAGTTTATAATCTCGCGTCATAACATGCTTATAAGCGTGACCGACGGTGTTGCGCTAGACTAGCGACGCGTAGTATAGGGGCCTGTGTACATGTAATTAGATTGATATTTTGAAGAACATCATACGTTTGGTTGATTAATAGATTTTATAAAAATGTATATAATTATTGCTCTGAGTGCCAATAGATATGAAAACTATCAGTCAATATTTTCCATAAACAAATGCTGAAATTTAAATATTCTCTTTCACACTATAATTACTATTAACATCCAAAAGAGAACACATTTGTTTCATTGTTTTGAGTTTTCACGTCTGTCAGCAGTCCTTATGACTGCCTCGACTTTTGGAAGTAAAACTTCTTTAGGCGCGACTAGGAGGTAAATGGACGAAAATGCAACGGAAGTCCGTTACGGTAATATGGCGTCACGTTTCTATACCATTCGGTTTTTAAATATTTTTGATTTTGTCAATAAATAGTTTATAAACAAATCAATCAAAATTTTTTGAAAAAATAAAAATTAAATAATTTGAGCAATAATAAAGATCATACAGTAGTATTAATTGTGTAAATATGGGCGCGCGATCGTGCTGCCACCTGATTTCAGTGTAGGTAAGTAACAAATTAAATCATAGCTCCATTATCTGTAGTGCCAACTATTAGCTATTTCGTAACTTTAATAACATAGGAAATATTATTAGTAACTCTTTGTTATAAAGTAAACAAAATATAGAAAAGTATATTAAATTAAAATCGCATAAATTAAAATCTCATATTATGATGTATTTATTTTTAACTTAATCGCCATCTCTTATAACGCCAAAGAAGTTTTACTTCAATCGCGTGTCACGGTTACACGCACATATTTTTTTATAGTAGTCGTTTTTGCTGCGTGAATCACTCGATCGTGTGTTTTGTTTTACACAGTTATTCTAAAATGGAGGGAAACGTTTGAATGTTTTGAGCTTGTCCCATAGTACACTAGGCTACGAAAGCATAAAGCGTACATTAGTTATATTCAAAACCCATTTGTGTAGAAGCCCTTCTTGATTAAAAAAGCAGTCACCAAGCACCTATAGTTCCGCCAGTTGCGTCTGAGAGCTAGTCCGTCCAAACTCAGTTTTTCCTTATATCAGTCATAACTTTATATACTCAACACGCCTACAGAAATATTCACTTAAAAATAAGTATTTAGTACAGTTATTTTCAGTCCGTTTAAAACGTCGAACAAATAACACAGTTGAATTCAGTATGTGTAATTAAAGAGTGCAATGAATTTGGACAGTCGTTGAACTCGATTGTGAAAGAGCAGGCAGTGTAATCGGAGCGTTTTCCGAAACCTAACATCCGCCGGCGTGTCGGTGCCTCGGTTGTGAAAACACGCTCGGATGCGTGCGTCAACAGAACGCTAAATTTTTTTTTCTCTACAAGTGACAATACCCTGTGAACTCGAACCAAATATCACACCATAGCGATAAACAGCTATATAGGTTAAATATTATCATAGATACGTAGCGTCGCTGTGTCTGCAAAATCCTATAAACGAGAAGGTATGTCAAGATGAATGAATGTTTGCTACTGCTTTACGCAACAACTATTGAACGTATTTTAATAAAATGTTACAGTAATATAGATTATATAAAATATAGCCAAACTGTACAAATAATGGGGTGTAAGGGGTGTCGAATAACATCTAAGACTTGAGACACTCAAGCCAACCTCACCTGCGCGTGGTGCACCCTGCTGAATAACGAACGAGGCAATAGCGAAAGCGGAGTGGTAGGGTTCTATAGCCTGACTGGGTCGCAACCACCATGTATATGGCGAAAAAGCCCATCATAGTGAGTCGCTTCTACGGGTCGCGTTTCGGGATCTGCCTGTGCATATCCAGCTTTTTGCTGGCCGGCATGACAGTGGCGACCGGCGATGGATAGTGTGTCATTGTTTTTATATTGTACTGTGCTTACCATCAGGCACAGTGTAGTCATTTTGCCGTGCCACAAAAAAAAAAAAAATGTAAATCTAACGTGTCTCTACTTTTTAGATTCTTGTACAAAATTGTTGCAGGTATCTAGAAATACATTTCAATATTTTTTAGATATGTCTTTCTGTTAATGGACGATGTTCATGATAAAACCTTTTCAAGAACATCATCTTTTTTCTCAACTAAACGAAATCATTTCAAAACAACGATAGAGACATATCAGTCTCTTCACAAGACACAGTTATAATTTTTTTTTTCAGTATTTCCTATATTTCTCTTTCTGTTTCAATCTTCTCGTTTTTGTATTATCATGTAATTTGTTTTTTTTATATGTAAAATAGTTTCATCTTTTGTTTTATTAATATTTAATTTATTGTTGGAGCATGCCGTGGTTGTCTTTAAATATGACTACATTTATAATGTGTTACAATAGTTCTACTTTTTTTTTATATACTAATGTATTGTCATATTGACGACCCTAAAATAAATAAATAAAGCATATCTTTGATTAACATTTAAGCTTTGTTTCATTAACATCGGTGCAGTCTATCAAAAGTTATTGTAATTTTAATAATGACGCGATTTCAATACGAGAGAAAAATAGATAATTAGATATTAATTAGATTTAATACATTCAGATGACTTTATTACTCACTTTATTTTTACATTAGGTTCCACGCGGACGAAATCGCAGGCACAGCTAATAATTTATAAAGATATTCTTTAAATTGGCCAATATACTCGTATAAGGATAGGTTCAGGTAGCTCTTCTTCGCGTCTTTGTAGAAAGAATTCTCTAAAGTCCCATTACCAAAAAGTTCGGTAGTCCAATACGTCGAGCAACACACACGGTGTGTGAAGAACAAATACTGTGGTGATATACTACGAAAAATAAACGCACTCTATATTGTATAATCCTTCGATGCCCCCTCAAACTTCAATATATTCTTGAGAATTTGATGTACGTCCGGAAAAACTTAGATAATCTGGATTTAGTAAAAGACCGACATAATGTAAATACCAGAAACCATAACAAACTGGTCACTCCATGTTTCAGGCTTACTAAGACCAGTAACAGTTTTTTAGGTAATAGTGTTAAATCTTATAACAAAGTCCCAAAACACATTACCGATTTGCCGGATAGTAGGTTCAAATGCTATGTCTCAAGCGGGTCTTATTAGATAAAGGTTATTACAGGGTGGATCAGTATGTGAACGATAGCGACGTCTGGAAGTGACGCCTCTCTCTGTGCAGCCACTAAAAATGAATGTAGCTTTATGTGTCTGTGAATTATGTTGTAATAATAAAAAAAAAATGTCATGTATTATGAAAGGATAAACCAGATCGAGTTTCTTGCCGGTTCTTCTCGATGACTGGGTTGTTTTCCGAACCCGTGTTAGCTTTGACGTTCATAAACCGCTCATACTTTACCGTGAGGGTTGCCAGATGAGAAAAGAAAATTATAAATGACAAGGCTTATTCTTTGCCGTTGGTTTAAGCATCCCTCTAATTTTCTAACAGTACTTTTTATTATTTAATATAAATAAATACTGAATCTCAATTATTTAATTTGAAATAATAATAAGAGCTGATAAGAGGGTTTATTGTTAAGTAACTAATAATAATTTATATTTATTATGTACGAATATTCAGTATGTAATGAATGTTATAAGCAATCACTAGAAACGATCGACCGCTTCCCGGTTTTGCAACAATGGTGTGTAACTAACTTATTACGACTCAAGGCAATATAATCCGAAGTTTAACCTGTTCCACTGTTACCATATTTTTACCTACGATAAAAATATTTTGTGATATATATTGATTGATATGTATATTAATCGTCGCCGATATGTTTCCACTATCGAATTAATCACAATCAATATTATTTTAATATACGGTTCGTGATTATTCGAAATATTTTTCGATACGATTTATCGAAAGCGACGGAAACATTCGAACACTATCGAGATGTTACCTAGGAACCTACTAATATTAAATTGAATGATAGCAAACTATATAATAGAGGATAGGGAGCGAGTGTTATGAACTACGCTCAACTGGATACTGGTGTTTGCTTTGTGCTATAAACTTTAAATATATGATCTCAAAATTATATCATTAATTCAGCCAAAAGGCGTTTAATACTGGACATAGGTCTTCCCAAAAGTCGTCTCATTTCTGTTCGCATGCAGTGGGTTTCAATAACATATATCAGATCTTTAGTGATCCTTCTAGTACAAGCTTACCACCATAGAGTACGTTATATAAGTCTGTTTCTAGGATAACACTTTTTTGAAATGAAACTTCTTGGTTTTTTTTGGAATTCTGATCCGCAACCTTTTTTTGTCACGAAAAGCGGTGATGTAAAATCACTGTGCCGAAAAAAAAAACTTTTATAATAATGAATTTTAAATTATATAACAGCGCTATCTAGTAGTATGCCACTAGAATATGTTCTATAATCAAATGTTTACTACAAAATTCCTTCCAAATACATATCAAAGAAGTGAAAAGATCTTCGTTCATCCGTTCTATGAGTAATTTAGACCACCATTGCCACCCAAGTTTTACCATTCTAAGGGTTATATGACTTTAGATATCACACAGAGAATCCAAGCATAACCCTTTCAGGGCGAACATTAATAAACATAGTTTGAATGAATCGATTAAGTTTCCAATTACTAATCAATCGATTAAATAAATATTCGAGATTAACTTACTTTAATGTTGGAAATAATAATTAATTAATTATTCTTTATTCATTAGTCAATTTGAATATTCTTATCTATTCTTATTTGAATGTTTAGTGTTATTCAATAAAAAGTCAGTATTAAAGAATCAATTTGTAAATTCCAATGTTAATTTACAAACGAATTGTCGAAATTCGATCATAATAAGGAGTAGGTAGTAACTTTTTTCTTGACATTTTAAAATATAAGTAATATTAGGTATTTAAAAATAATGGCTCAAACTCGTTGTTGGAAATGGAAGAAGTAATTATTTCTATTTTTGTATTATGGAATAAGACTAAAGCTCGTAAAAACACTAAAACTACTATAGAAAAAAAAATCGATAGACAAAAAGCTTCTGAATCTATGCTTACTTATATGTAGAGAGTTTAAGAATAGAATTGACATTGGCGAATATGCAAAACCCTCCTTGTCATAGATGGAAAAAAATATATGGATATTAAATGTTACCAGCTTAAAAATTTAAACGTTCCGTTGAAATGGAAAAGCAAAGAATTCGGTTGGAACTTTTATCACTCTGTTGTTACTTTATAAGGTACATCACTAACAGAACACGCTTAGTTTGTGATTTAAATCGTCCATTAGTGGGAGCGGTAAGGATTTTATTATAAAATGGACACAGTTGCTCAAGAAAGATTTATTTGTTTTCGTTAAACTATATTCGGACATGATCATTTTGTGGCTTATTTATGATATGATGTGATATTTTAGACAGATGCAACATTTTTAACTAAGATTTGTTACATATAATTTTTATTTATAACATCTATAGATATACTGCGTTTCTTTGTTTATAAATAAGTAGCTACTGCGCGAGACTTCGTTTTTTTATATCATAGGAGGCAAACGAACAGGTGGGTTAGTGATCACTAGTAACAACAGGGGAGTTGCCAGCCTGTGTTTGGGGGGAGAGGGTGGGGAGAAAAGGGAGTGGGGAGGGAGGTAGGATCTCCGTCCGCGCCCACGTGGTATATACATATATTTACCGTTTACTCAGGACACATAGCGAAGGCTCTTAAAAGAAAGTCCTGATTTTTGCAACATTCTACATTGGTGCTCTGTTCCTAGCGGTCTTAGTATGATATATGATCTTCCTTGATAAATGAGATTATCTAACACTAAGAATTTTTCAAATCGGACCAGTAGTTTCTGAGATTAGCATGTTCAGGCAAACGTTCAGCTTTATAATATTAGTATAGATTGTCGACTCGCTCATTCTTTGTATAGATGTTGTTTTATAAATGCTTAAGTGAAGTTGTTCCATTTTGTTTCGCTTTGATATTCATAGTTATTTAAACTATTCTATTTCTGGCAACCAATATTCTAGTAGATTATTACTGCCATTACCGAGTAGGTAGTGATATTACAAGATTCTTGTAATCATTTCAATGAACGAACAAGATGGCGGTCGTGTTGTTAGAGAACTTTCCAAGGAGTTTTTATAGCAAGTCTGAATCCACGCATACACGCTCCTTGGTATTATTTCTCAGCCACTTCACCTGTGCACAATAACCAAATTATATTACGTAAAACACGATAAATATTGCAAAATATAGAGCGAAATAAGACAAGATTATGAATGAAATATAAAATCTACTACAAGACATTCCAAGATCCCGCCAAAAACTCTTATATTTATAGTTGCGGCGTGCCGTGATGGCCGTTTTGACATTTGTCCGCTCATAAAGTTTCTTATGAAATGATAAGTACATTCGAAGGAGCGAATCGCTGTCCTTTATTGTCAATAGTGACGTAGGCCTAAAATTAATCGAACGTATAATTTTAGGAAACAAAACTAATTTATTAATTAATTTCCTGCACTTGTTTCTAAATATATGTGTAACTATATACTATACTAGCTGTGCCCGCGCCTTGTTCAGCGTCGAACGTAATGCCAAAAAATAGTCTTTCATTTACTATGCCCTGCATATTACATAATACACATCATATAATTGTTTTTGTACGAGATTGAATTGCATTTACTTACCTACTCATCTCTCGTGCCTAACTCGAGCCCTCATTCAAATTACAATAACTATTGATGAAGTGAACCGATTTGAATGAAAGAAGAACTAAATGTTACTCGAGATATGTTTTATGATTTTCTTTTTTTTTATGTCATAGATTGCAAACGAACAGGTGGGTCACTTGATGTTAAGTGATCACCACCGTCTATGGACACTAACAACACCAGAGGAATCGCAAGTGCGTTGCCACCATTCGGGGGGACGGGTTAGTGGAGGGAGAGGGAGAGGGGAGGGGAGGTGGGCCTCCGGCGCTCTCACTGACCGAACGAAACGCAACAATGCAAGCACTGTTACTTCACGTCGGTTTTCTGTGAGAGGGTGGTACTACCCCGGGCGAGCCGACCCATTCATGCTGAAACCAGTAATAGTTTCAGCGTGGCTCTACCACCACCAATCTTTGTGAGGTTTTATTATGAACGTGGTACTTTAGCTGTGATGCGTATCCAAACAAACATGCAGATAAACATACATTTCTAAAAATGATTGAAATGTATATATTAATATAATATTAATAAATTGGAATAATTACTTTGGGCTAACGTTAACACGCAGCGGAAGCTCTCAAGAGGAAAAAAAGCCCCGATTTTGAAACATTCTTCATCGGTGTTCCGCACCTGTTGGTCTTAGCGTGATGATATATAGCCTATAACCTACCTCGATAAATGAGCAATATAACACCGAAATAATTTTTCAAATCGGACCAGTAGTCCCTGAGATTACCCCCTACAACGTCACAAATTTTACCTCTTTATTAAGTATAGATTTCTTGACACCTACAACATTTTTGTAACATAAATCTAAAAAGTACGGTACATAGTATCTAAGTACTATGTTATTAAGATATATAAAAATATATAGAATGCACAAGTCTACATAGTGTTATTAAGGACAGAGTTGAAAAAATATTTGACCCCGAAATATGATGAATTACATTTGCATCTATGTCTAATAACCCCCTTGCATGCTAATTGCAATGAACGTTATGTTACAAAATAATTCCAATAAGCAAGTAATATTAAAATCGACCTTAACGGTTAGGAAATAAGTTCGACGAAGGTAAGAATCGATGGCACTATACATTGTCCCAATGAAATAGGGTCAGAATATACGGTGCGTTAATTCAATAAAAACTGACTTGGTTGTACCCGATCATAGTATCCTGCCGGAACTGGGGCGAATGTCCGTTGCGTACCTGTCCATACCGACCATTGAAATTTAGGTACAGTGTTAAATCTTCATAACGAATTTCAAGGGACCGAGCATTTTTATTCGTTATAAAGAGTTTTCTCTAAATGGAATGGAAGATAACAAATAAATGGTTATGTAAAACAACCAAATTGAACTACGTTATAGAAGGTTTTTCGTTGAAGGATGGAGGAAGGTAAGAAATTACAAAAAAGTCTTCTTACTAATTGCAAATACTTCGACGACCCGTTACAGTATAACCAGATTCTCTAGCGCCATCTAGCGTCAGAAAGCATAACATAGTCCTAGCTAACATTATAAATGTAAAAGTGAGTTAGTTACATTTTGACACATCAATATAATATTAATTTAAAAAAAAACGTGCAGAAAAAAAACTAGGCAGTCTTAAAGACTGCCGATAGAAGTGAAATCTTGAAACGATGGAATGACTATGTTCTACTTTAAATTTTAAATTGAATATAGTGTAAATTATTTGAATTTCACAATTTGTAAATTGAAATTATTCTCATTAGTCTCTCTTCCACATCTATTGGTACTCCGAATAATAAAATTTACACATGTTTCTACAGTTTATTAATTCACTAGCCGATCCGTGCCCACTTACTTCGTTGGGCGGTAATAGGCATTATCAAGCTACGACTTTTTTCTAGAACTCAATCATATATCTCTCATCGCTAAGGCAGCGTTCGTAAGAAACGTTTTCGTTCGACCATTTTTTCTCCGACTCCCCACAACCTACAACCTCACAAACTTTATCTCTTTCGGATATTAGTATAAATAATATAATTAGTTAATAGCTTCTGCCCGCGACTTCGTACGCGTGGAATGGTTATTTTTGGCTAATAAGCAGCGGAAGCTCTGAAAAGGAAAAAATACCCCGATTTTGCAACATTTTTCATTGCTACTCCGTTCCTGTGGGTCTTAGCGTGATGATATATAGCCTTCCCCGATAAATAAGCTATATAACACTGAAAGAATTTTCCAAATCGGACCCGTAGTTCCTGAGATTACCCCTTACAACGTCACAAACTCACAAACTCACAAACTTTACCTCTTTATAATATTAGTATAGATGAATAGATGAGCTGCCCAGTGTCAATATGAAATATCAATATTAGATGCACATATATTACGCGTCGCTAGTCTGACGCAAGCCGTGTAATACGGTTGGTCACGCTTACTAGCATGTCATGACGCGAAATCATAATTATAACTCCTGAACACGCCTAAAGAAGTTTTCATTTCAAACATAATTATCCAAATAGGTCCAGCCGCTTCGAAGTCAAGCACTTACATACATTTAGCAATTGTTTTTTTAAATTTTATATTTATTTTATTAAATAGATTTTACTCAGGCAACGTTATTAAGGTTGTTACCAAACATGGTATAAGACCAGCGTGTTTCTATGAATCATCATTCATTCCTACCATATATATATTACTTCACAGTAACCTACCAATGGCACCATAAATGCTGGCGAAACTATAACGTCATAGGAACAGCGCATGAAATTGGCGATTATACGCATAGAGACAATGCTACATGCCGTCATGGAATACCTCCTGTCCATTTAACTGAACGGAAATATCACGACAGTAATACGTCCGGAGACGTAAGCATATAGCATATTGAATCGAAATATACACTCGCAAATAATATGTATGCATGGAATACATTTTATTTTAATATATGTAACTTCTTACATTGAAGGAACGCATAGGTTTACAGCGAGGTAAAAAAATAGTAGAATAATACTCGCGACTTTAACCTGTTGGTATGTTCCAGCAGTTAAACTTGGAAGTCAGTCCGCTCCAAGTTTAGCATGAGATCTGAGAATCTCAGATGAGATTGTGTCGAACGCTAAAACTATAAAAAACGTTATTTCTGACAAATAAGATTAAAGTAACTAATCTATCTATACATATTATAACGCTGAAGTGTTTGTTTGCTTGAACGCGTTAACTTCTGGTTCGATTTGAAAATTTCTTTCAGTGTTAGATAGGTCATTTATCAATGAAGGCTATAGCCTCTATATCATTACGCTAAGACCAATAGGAGCGGAGCATCAATGAATAATGTTTCAAAATCGGGGTTAACCTACTTATCACTTAAAAATATTTTCACCGTCTACGTAAACGAAGTCGCGGGCAGAAGATAGTAGCTATATAATAACTTTCACGAGCTTTATTGAAAAAATCATATCTTCCTAAACGAATTTACACTTCAAGACAAAGATCTGGTCAATTAAAAAACTGTGTACCGACTTGTTGAACAGCAAGATAGTTTAGAGATAAACTGCTCGTTATTAGAGACACGTCGCCTATCAATCAATTAAATACCTATGCAACACACACGCAAGGGTTAAAGGATCTGCATTGGATAACGGTCTATTTCCTACCGTTGTAAACATGCGAGAACATAATTCGACCGTCGACGCTCTATCTGCAATATTTAACATTTTATTAAAACTTAAAACAAATGATGCACATAACATAACACACGTAATATTTTTTTTATTGAGCTTCATTAACATTGGATAGTGAATGGAAGTGACCCGTCACGCTGTAGTCGGTGATGTTCAATTTGGTTTAGTCATCAAATCACTATTACTAGTGGCCCGGACCGGCGTTACATGGGTGAAGTGGATGTGTAAACTACCAGAGTATAAAGTAAAAGGAAAACTCTTAAACCGATCGCTTTTTAAGTTATTATGAAAACACAAATGATAGTTGATCTATCAAACTGATTATCTGATTAAATAGACTATTAGTGTAGTTTTTCTTTTGTTTAATTACTCTTGATCTAAATCTTTCACATAAAAATAGTTACTGTGAACTTTTTTAGTCGATTGATATATGTTATTACGGATTTCTTTTATAGATCCTGTCAGAAGCAACAATTCAGCTATACATTTTTTTTTCGTATATGCTTAATTAAAATGCAGCACACGTCATATAAGCTCTGAAAAGGCACCACTTTTTACGACTTAACTAACAAATATGATTATAACATTACGTGCAGAGTTTTGTGAGTTTACTTCCTCATATAAACAAACATACAAAATCCTCTCTCTTTTTCTTCATAATGTTGGTGTAGATTGGAAAACGAAAGGAAATAAAATATTATGATAAATTAATTTGCTTATTAGTAATATTTAATAGCTTTGAAATTGATCGACAACATTCTTTGCCAGTTTTATTTCTTTGTAATAAACTTCGGAATTTACGGATATCTTGATAGTTGAAAGGTTGAAAGTTGAGAGGTATCTTGAAAGTTAAACATCATTATTATAGAACAATAATTCCGCTCTTGAGTCTAATGAAACTACTAACCGTTTTAAAATTATAACAAAAAACCGATATAGGATACCATGGTTATATTAAAAATGTTCATTAAAATGTACTAGTGGGCGACCAGTGGTCGACATTCGACCATAGTTCATTGATTATTTTAAGTTTGAATTTTATTAGGGTTAATATCATTGTTGAATGTAGAATGAAAAAGGGTAATTGGAACGTAAGGGTGAAATAATACATACAATCGAGCATAGCAACCTCCTTCTTAACCTTTTTTGAAGTACTTTATTGGCATATGTCAAATTGTCTTTTTTATTTACATGTGTGTATATGTTGTGTAAAATTGAAGCTTTAGTGTGAGTAATGCATATTTTAATTAATTTAATGTACTTTTCTAATGCATTTCATATAAAATAAATAGCTTTCTGCACTTCTACTCCATATAAACTTTAACTATGCCAAGTTTCACGTTCATCCGTTCGCCCAATTCCGTTAAAAAGATTAGGTTTCACGTATTAATATATAGATGATATTGATATTTTTATGGGATTATAAAGTACTAGTGGCCGCCTGCGACTTTGTGTTCGTGTCCTTATACTAGCGGGCCCTGTGGACGTTGTCCTGCTTTGATAATGCCAATAAACCTAAAATTAAACGACAACGCTACCTACCGGGTCCAGTGGTGAATCTAAACCATTCTTGAATCCACCTAAACACTTACAAAAAATTTCATCAAAATCTGTCCAGCTGTTTAGGAGGAGTTCACTGCAGGGCCAAAGGCCTCTTCCCGAAGGAAGGTATGGGCATAATCACCACGCCAGCTCACAATGTATTGGTGATTTCAAACTCTGAGAAATCCATAGTTCTATATTTTTATCACATACAGTAGTACTACAAGAACATTTCTCAGGTTCAGGTTTCCTCACGATGTTTTCCTTCACCGTCAGCCGATAGTGTTACTAATTTAAATTAGTAAATGTACGCGGATTCCGAAAAATTCGTTGGTATATGCTGGGGTTCGAACCTGCGGACATTGGATTAATATTCCACCGGTAAATTCCACCACATATACACGGACAGAAGAATTATATACATGAAGAAATTACAGCAAAGCTTTATCAAAAGCTGAGTAGTTTTAGCATTAAATGGGACCAAAGTATCAAGCTATTGATAGTTACATAGCTACTATTAAGGATTAATCAATTCGCTATAATATGGACTAATACGATAGCTTTCTTCTTAGTTTTTAGCATCGTATCGTTCCGAGCTTAAGAAATTCATCTGAAATAGATGTAGGAGTTCATAAGTGCAGGAGTATATAAGTTAGATGTTTAAATAACGAACATATTCGTAAAAATCACAATGGTCTTATCAAATTTGAGTTGTAATAATGTTATATTTATATCTTCATCCATAAATATATAACGTGTATTAAAAACGTAAAAATGCTCTAAAACTTTCTTAGATTTGAAGTAACCCAATGGGAGTTGATCAATAAATTATGTTTATAAGAATTACATTATTTATGTCTATACATACATGAATCTATCGTTTTGATGTCGTTTTAACGTAATTCCAGATTTTATTACTAATAAAAAATGTACAATAAAATTAATTTACAATGTATTCGAAAGGCTATGTATATTTTTTACGTTATATAAATTATTTTTAGGCATTTATGAGACGGGAGTTGTTGAGAGATGTTTTAATTGCGTGCATTTATATGAGGTTTTAGAATTTTATTGTCTCCATAAAGATAATATTCAAATATCGTTCGGTGTACACGGTGTAATCTCACAACTGCTTTAAGGAATTTGACACTGGTATTAAAGAAAAAAACGTGTTACTGGTGTTTTTTTTTATCTTTTTTTATTAAATAAGTATTATTCGAAGTAGGTTTTGTAAAGATTAGAATTAAAAAAAAATTTGGGCATAATCTTTTTGCACGATAAACGAAAATGAATTGTTACGATCGGATCGGTTACACTGCATCGTGTATACTCGGGTCCAGTCGTCATCAATCAGGTTTACTCTGTGACAAGAAGTGCACTACTCTAATGATTACATTTTTATTATTACCTATTGTAATAACAAAACAATATTGTCTACGTTTTGTATATACTCAGTTTTTTTTATATCATAGAAGGCAAATGAACAGCTGGGTCACCTGATGTTAAGTGATCACCACCGTCCATAGACACTTGCAACACCAGGGGAGTCGCAAGTGCGCTGTCGGCTTGTGTTGAGGGGGAGGAAGGGAAGGGGAAAGTGGAAGGGGAGGTGGGTCTCCGGCGCTCTCACTGATCGAACGAAACGCAACAATGCAAGCACTGTTACTTCACGTCGGTTTTCTGTGAGAGGGTGGTACTACCCCGGACGAGCCGACCCATTCATGCTGGAACCAGTAATAGCTTCAGCATGGCTCTACAACATATAGTGTAGTATTGAAAGAAACTTGGTAATTCTTATTAGCTATTTTACGTACGTTAATTAATATGAAAATAAATATAATGCCTTCTAGATTTCCAATCTGTGGGAATAAGTAAATTAATAAAAGACGCTGCGGGACTGCCGCGAGTTTTTTATCGCATGTTTCTATTCGACCTGCCTGCATTCAATTGCAGCGACCTAGTTTTCACGTTATATTTTTACTTTGGACTTTTATATACCCCTATATGGGTTTAAGTCTTTCAATACGATATATTAGAAACTATGGGATACGTACGGGTATTTATATGATAACCTTTTAAGGAGGGGCTTTAGGTTCAATAAATTCTGTGAACATATAATCAAGCAATGTTATATTTGTTATCTGTATTTTTTTCCTTTCTTTAAGGGTTGTATAAATTGATCGAATAGAGTGGCAAAATGGGGAAAATACTTAACACTAGGAGATGCGGAAACCCACTCTCCTTTACATTTAGAATCTACATTATGCTTACGCTATTGTTTGTTTACCTGGTACGGTTTTCCTCCAGGATTATGACATGGATCTCTTCAAAAAGAAATCGAACAAGGTCTCTTCAAGGTCGACAACACAACAGTGATGCCCCTGGTGTTGTTGTTGTCTGTAGGCGACGGAAACCATTACCACCAGTTGGGCAGGCAGCTTGTTTGCTGCCCTTTCGTTTAAAAAAAAAACTGATATACTTATTAGTAAAGAATTTCTGTAAATTCTAATTTCGCTGCATAGTATATGCAAATGAGCGATAGATGTCGCGACTAACATAGAACTGTGTCAAGTGAAAATAAATTGTTTTACAAATGTAAATTTCACTGAATACAAATTTGTATTCACGGTTACCGTGTTGGTAATCAATTGTACGTCGATTTCGAATGACCTTTAACTTGATACATAAAATATCAGATTAGAAAACATATATTAACTTTGAGAAAATGTATCTTTGCATAATCCGATATATTAATTGGGGAAAACGATTCCAGTAGCATTTTATTTTTATAGTTTCATGAATTTAACCCTTAAATGCATAACCAATTAATTTCTCCTGCAAAATATATTTTATGTGGAGTATTATACAGGTTTGTAAAAAAATAAGGAAACTTAGTTTCTACTTACTGTTTATTTATTTATTTTTGAAAATAATACACCCTGCAATTATAAAGCTAGCGGATTTATGTACTTTTTATTTTGTCCGAATACCTCGAACTTCAATTGCGTATACCTTAAAGTAAAACTTTGAGTGCGGTTAATAATTTATTTGTAATATAGTGACAGGGTTTCATTTTTATCACGTTTTTATTAGCTTCACCTGTATGTATGTAACTGACCCCTTTGAGCTCGATTTTGTCCTACTTTGAACGATGAGATTTAATTCAAACTTTGCACACCTGTCAAAGGTCGATGACAATGCAATAATCCGAAAAAAAAGTTAAAAAAATTTAACTAAAAAATAAATAATCGTTTAAAAAAAAACACACTTTCATAAAAAATCCAACTAAAAAACAGAAAATAAAATGTAATAAATTTGGATTAAGAATATTGTAAATTAGAAATAAATGTATATTTTTGTAAAAAGTGACAAAAAAAATTATAATGACCTCCAGATATCAGTATTTTTATAATTTTTTTGTCACTTTATTTCTAATTTACACTATTCTTAATCCAAATTTATTAAATTTTATTTTCTGTTTTTTAGTTGGATTTTTTATGAAAGCGTGTTTTTTTAGTTTTTTTAAACTATTATTTTTTCAGATACTAGGTATGTAAGGGTTAATCAGTCGCCTAACATAGTACCTTGCTTATATAAGCATTCACAGCTCGGCTCGCTTCAGTTTTCGACACGATACACCTCCCGCCCGAAATGTTACTTCGTTCTTTTCTATTATTACTTCTGGTCTACACTTTTTATGGTAATTGCTTCACTTGTAAGATTCGTAGCGTGATGTTTGATACACTGTAGTCTTTCTAAATAAATAAACTATAGATGATATACTTGTTGTTTGAAATAAGAGAGATTACAGAGCTTATCGTGTTGAAACAAACAACCTCGTGATTTTTTTAAACCCGATTTAAACTTACTCGGTGTTATTACAAAAAAGTTAAATACATATTGAACCCTGGTTTTAAAGAGGTCTCCTATTAAATGCACCGCGGTCGCTAAATATTCGCCATTTTGCTCTTTTGTCTCGCTTTGGTTACGTTATGTTAGACTTGTGAAAAATGATAACGCGAACTTGCCTCGGACGAGCGCGGTGCATTTATTATGAAACCTTTTTAAACCAAGTATTTAAGTTTTTTGTAATACCACGGACTGGGTTACAAGATATAGCAACAATTGGAGGTAAAAGTCTGTACTAAGCCTCATCAGTAAAATCTCTTTGAGCATTTCTGGTTAAAGCAGCAAGCAGTACAAATAGTTATAAATGTAGTGCTTGTTGCAGTCGATGACTGGTCGCGTCTATTAAGGGCTTGTATGTAAAATTTTGGATAATGTCAATAAAATTATATTGTACATCTAATTACATTTCATTTCATATATAATTTATAGGCAGTTATAAAAAAGTGTATAATTAATTACATTCAAAATTATTGACAGAATCTATAACCCGACTAAATATACTATTCTAGTGCAATCAGCTGAGTGCCTTAAGCGCTCGCCTTAGTAGTCCGGTGAAGCTGTTAAGACCTTGCTAGGTCAATGGCGTAGTCAGTTGGAGAAAAGAAAAAACTAATATTCTTTAACAAAGGTGGAGAGTTTCATATTCGAAAGAGGATTTTATCTTTTTTTTTATTAATCATTGATGGTGATCTTAAAAAGAAATTAATTAGATTTTATTTAAGAGGTAAATTTATTCGAATAGTTCTCGCGAGTATAAAAGCTAGCACAGGTTTGAATAACATTCCAGTTATCTAGAAAAGTAGAATACTATATTAAGTTTGTTTTGTTCAATTTAAATTACCTAGAATTTAACAACCAATACAATCGACTGACAGGGAAGACAATTATTATAAATTAATTGAATGCTTGAGGAATATCTCAATAGATCAGTATGCAGTAACCAAATATAAGACCACATTTCCAAATGTTGAAAATGATTAAGAGATGGCGTTGTAATCAATTTTCTATATTCTCATAAACGATTACCGGCCTGTGCAAGCGTAGTCTGTTGAAGGTTGAAGCTGTTAAGGGCTTGCTAAGCAAATAGTGTAGTCAGTTCGATAAAAAACAAACCCCGCAAGTATTAGAATATTCACGGCCTGTTAAGTATAATGTCCGTCCAATTTGACACCGTCTCTGGTTTGCTTATTCCCACATCTTGAAACTTAGTGAAATTGAGAAGACTTTGAGGTTCTCCAGAAACTATCACTCGTTTACTCTAGAGTTGTGAATTAGGTGGCCCTCTACGACTTACACCCAGGTTTATGACATGCAGTTCTTCGAAATGGGATTGGTATACAATACTTTAGCCAAGAACGGCACCATAACAGCCTTTGTCTGTAATACCTAGTTTTGCAATTGTCCATCAGCGATAATAAACTTACCATTAACAAGCTTACCATCAGATGACCCACATGCCCATTCGTTACTCTCCGAAGAAAAAAATATACTTCTAGATGCTTATCATTATATTTATACTTCTATACTAATATTCTAAAGAGTTAAAATTTGGGAGTTTGTGAGATTGTAGGGGGATTACCCTATTAATATTAATCTGGACCTACTGGTCCGATTTGAAACGATTTCAGTGTTAGATAGCTCATTTATAAAGGAAGGATATATATCATCACGCTAAAACAAATAGTAGCGGAGCACTAATGAAGAATGTTTCAATTTTTTTTCCTTTTGAGAGCTTCCGCTACGTGTTAGCGTCAGCCCAAAGTAACTATTCCACCCGAACCAAGTCGCGGGCAGAAGCTAGTGTTATCTATAAATAACGAAGATTCTGAGGATAGCTGTACGTTACTCTTTCAAGCAAAAAAATGTAATAAAAGGATTTTGATGAAACTTGACATTTATATATCTTACACATTAGAATAAGTCGTAGGCTATAGATATATTATTTAAATTTGCCTAAAAATCATGAACAAGTTGGAAAAAAATGTACCATTTGAGAGCATAAACTTTTAAGTATTACACGAAGATAACATATTGGGTCATTATTTATAAATAATAGGTAAGCACAGATGACGTAGCGGGCGACTGCTTGTTTGAATATTTTGTATTGTGAATATGTATATAGATAATTCCATTAGCGTAATGTTTTGAAGATTGCATCACAATACAAGAGAATTCACAGACCTGCAACGCCATCAATCAAAGCGACATTCTCCACGTCCGTTCCCGTGGACGTTCTAAACACAAATGATAATGTCCGAACGAAAATCCATTTATCAACTGTGTTACAATTCACACGTCGTATAAGCACCGTTAATTCCTTCAATTGATAAAGACGCCCTCCACGACTGTTTTCCGACAAAAATGTTTATATAAAAGGTATAATTTATGATTTTCTGATGGTAGGGTTAGAGCGTTGTCACAGTTTTAGCGCTGTGCTATATGTAATAATACAATTTAATCGAAAGTAGTTAGGTATATCAGCCTCCGCTGATATACTCGTATATCAGTTCTTACTTATTCTTTAAATTGAATTACACGAGACTGAAATAAATCGAGAAAGTGAACTGGACTAGAAATCACAAGAGGAAAGTCCACTTAATTAAATAATTATAATTTGTTTTTTTTTTTCGAACTGACTATGCTATTGACCTAGTAAGGTCTTAACAGCTTCACCGGACTACTAAGGCGAGCGCTTAAGGCACTTAGCCGATTTTATTCGACAGCTAGCTCAAGGGTGCACGGCACACCTCGGCTTGGGTTGTTGTCTGATACATGCAATTCGCGACCTATCTGAGCTAACCTAAGCTAATTATTCATAGATATATGAGTTGTTGAAACATATATGTCTACCAGGCATACATACCTCAACAACTCTTATATATATTTCGTATCGGATAATTTTTAAAACTATTTCAGTTAGATAAGGGAAAAAATAAAACCCTTCCACTTGCATGTGTAAGCGTGTATGCGTGCACGTGTGTGGGGATGATATGTGTAATGTTGTCGCAGTGATGTAAGATTTTGTGTCACTGTATCGTGCGACCAGCGCACTCAAGGGCTCCACGCCGAGGGAATGCACCTAGGCTTGAGCCGCTGCCGAGGGAGGCCTAATCTGGTATTATAATTTGATAATAAAAAATATATTATTACAACCGATTTTTTATAATTTCTTCTGTATGGTTTTCAATATATTCAGGATGGAGAATTATGGATTTGATATGCTGATCTGCCACCTAGTGGAGAGTTATGTAGCGGGAAAAATTCTTTAAATCAAATATTTACGAATACCTATTTTTATGATAATTGATTGAACGATGTAGTAGTTAATATGCAGCATAAAAATATCTTCATATATAAATAGTGCTTATACAACACCATCTTCCATGGTGACCATGTATTCCAGTGAAACTGTCAAGGCGACTCAAGGCCAATAGCGTAGTTAGTTTGAGAAAAAAAATGGTGACCATTGCAACATTAGAGTCAATCAATATTAGATTTACAATGTATATCTAATAATGATATATAGATGATTATGACATAAATTTCATGTTTAAATTTATATATCTTTATATAATATACACATATACCAATACTGATTTTTATATATGGTCTAGGTCTTAATTTTCTAAATGTTTCATTGACTTTTATGATCCCGGATTATTATACGATAACTTTAAAAAAGACTCTTCTTAATATCTGACCATACGGTCGCTGTAAGTTATTTACTTGAAATTAAATACATATTAGTTATACGTACATATGTAAGTAGATAATCCATGTTTACTAACAAGATAAGTAATGAGATATAACTAAAAGTTACTAATTAAAATTCTTCACTTATTGTAAATATTTTGCATTATTTTTTATCTAAATATAAATAAACATAATAATTAGTGCCTATATTTAATCTTTTTGCATATACGTACATATATTTCCAAAGACCACTGTGGCTTCATAACTATATATAGCTAAATCTAAATAAGAACGCTTTTTAAGCAGAAAAAACCGTCATGTGTGCCTTATGGAACCAAACAGCTCGAGAAAGGATAATATTAGATTCCTATTCACTAGAACCTCATAGTCTAATGTAGTCTGTAGCTAGGCCGCAAGAATTGCTTGCTATTAATGCATGCATGAATTCTATTCTAAATTTCTTCTTTTCTATGTATGCATTCGCAGCTAAGACAACATTTCTAACTAGGCCCATTAATATATCACTACTCTTGAACGTTAAGTTTTTACGCGTCGTACAACCGGCAACTGCTTTCTAATCTATTTGAATTCTAGGTAAGTACTTTCAGATTACTAAAAAGACTAATTATCCGTTGACGTCACATACTGGCGCCACACGTATGCATACACGATCCATTAAAATTTACATACTATTAACACAATTCACTTATCGATTAACAACTTCTTGGTTTTTGGTGTTAAGCACGTATCCTTACTATTTAAGGGGGGTAGTAGAATAAGTACAAAGTTCAACTGTAAAAGCACCACCAGATTGTTACTACATAGCCCTATCAACAAAAGTTTTGATTGGAAATATTCACGAGCATACAAATACTTCTAACTCTGTCCTCAGAAGTAAAAGCCTACTTTCGATTGACATCAGTTGGGTATGCAGTTTTGAGATTGGTTGTGAATATGTATAGGTTGCATTGAATCATGTGGAGTGCTTGCCTGTTTGCTTTTTCATAACAAAAAAATAATGGATATATTAAACGTGGATTACTTAAAGAAGCATATGGTATGACATTTATTCTCTACTATTTAAGATAGTACAAGACAAATTATTATACTAAAAATGATTATCACATAAATTTCGTGTTTACATTAGGAAAACGCATGGAGCACTCCTTTGATAACACAAGAGATATCCAACGCTTACCGGTACTCGTCCAGAGTTATGTTGCACGAACAATAGATGGTATCATTTTCGTTCTAACATTCTGCAAACTACAACTCTCACTGCTGAATTTTTTTACGAAATCTTAGTTTGTAATGTAGTAGGTGGTAGGTAGTTGATCTTTCGTTTATTCCATAATCTTGCTATATTTATCATTTGGTATTTTACGTAATATAATATGCTTGTTATGTATCACAATAGCTCTCTAAATTATAAGAATAAGACCGCACCATCTTGTTGGAACACCGTGGGCAAAATATTTCGCAATAACTATTCACTTGATAATGCCAATAATATACACTAAGGACTTTACCAAAATTGGAAGAAGAAACAATTCTTACCACATACGTCACAATATAATAATATCAAACTCACAATGTCAAAATAGTAAATATGACAACATAATCGTGACGACACGATACTAATGCAGCGATGATGGCTCAGTTTATAGATTGATGAAAGTTTGAATCCCTGCTACTGAGTTGGCTTTCGATGAAGGAAACTTTGTGATGAAATAATGGTAGGACATTTTTTTAAATTCCGCCTGACTAGCTACCATTCTCAAGCTTAAAATTCTTCGCCAAGCACTTGTTGGTATATCCGCGCAAGAGCACTTGGGAGCTAGTCCTCCCTAGGAATAGCGTGTCTACCATTTTGTACTACACCGTAATTTATTATCAGATAAGGAGGTCAAACTCTAGAATCTATAATGTATAGAGAAATAGTTTGTCGTTAAACTGGAATCCGATTTATTTACGTTTCATAACAGTAACGAGAAAAAATATTATACGTATGGACAAGAAAGACAATCAGTTCCCGTTATCAGTATATTACGCAATAATTCATTATAAGTTTATGGAACTTTCTAATGGTAACGGCATTAACCTTCTTCCACTCCGATAGTAAAAATATCGATATTTGAATTACGATGGAATAACTATTTATATTATGATACAATAAAGGCGAAACCTTTAACCAATTAACATAAGTTTTTTGTTTACCTTGTTGATGTATATCACAATATTTTTTAAATATGTATCGTGGATATAGTATTAGACAACAATATCACCTGATATTAAATGATATTGTGGTATGAGATGACGTCTGCAGCTGCTGGAATACACAGGTGATCGGACACAAATTTTCAATTGGAGGTGCACCTAGTTACAGGTGTTTAGAAAAACACAAGATAATTTAATAAGATTATATAAAAAAAAATTATCGAAAAAAAACTACATTTGACCTGGTTCTTCTTTAGCTAAAAATAATTCAGATGAGTTCATAAACTGGAAAAAGAATTTTATCAAAATTAGTCAAGCCGTTTATGGTAATGGATGTTTATTTACAGCAAAATCGACTGTGTGAGTATATCTGTAAATATTATCTCTGTGTTTTAGTAATCACATATACCAGCACATACAAGCGTCGTAGCTTGATTTTAGAAATTCTATAAACTTCTACAAATAGGTTACAAAGTACAAAAATAATTTTGACAGTTTCCCTTGTAATTCTATATTAACTTGAAGCCATGATGGCTTAGTGTTTAGCATGTTCGGGCAGTGTCAATCGATTTACGTTCGAATCCTTGCGAATGATGCGGAGTTTTGGTAAAGGAAAACATCGTGATGAAAACATAGTATTGTGGTAGATTTGGGCTCACCACTATAGGAGCCTAGACTTAGAGAGCGTGAAGTAAAACTCGGAGTGCGTAAAATAAACTGTTAAATTTAAACTCCATATATGGTATTTATACAAGAGATAGTTCAATTGTTTGAATGACATATTCTATTTACAATGAATTCAAACGTGACAGCCAGTCTGTCAAATAGGATGATATACTTGAAAGCTACAGGTTTATGTACGATAGCCTCTGCCCGCGACTTCGTCCGCGTGGAATTGTTTGGGCTAACGCTAACACGCAGTGGACGCTCTCAAGAGGAAAAAACGATTTTGAAACATTCTTTATTAGTGCTCCGCTCCTATTGGTATTAGCGTGATGATATAATCTATAACCTTCCTCGATAAATGAGCTATATAAAACTGAAAGAATTTTTCAAATCGTACCAGTAGTTCCTGAGATTATCCCCTACAACGTCATAAACTAACAAACTTTATTTTTTTATAATATTAGTATAGATTTATTTCACCATTTATACTATTTAATACTACATGTACATTACATAAAGTAATTGTGTCGTATTGTCAAATTAAGTGTAACGAGTACACAATTGGCACGAGATTGTGGTGAAACGCTAAATCCTATAAAGTATTATGAAAGTGAACTAGCACATTCAAACAATGTAGATGTTCTACTAAATATGTTTCCTATGTTATGATATTACTAAAGCATTGTTGTTTAAATTTTATTATAAATAAAACACCGGTAACTCTACACTGAAACAATACTTCAGGTGACACATTTTATAGCAACGACGACATAAAATTGCGATCTCATCGCTAGTACTAGAACAGCCCCTTAGTGAGTTAAGTCGCCCACACAATATTACATCCACGTGCTTTCTCTCCAAATTAGGTACGGTGTCCCATGTTTTATATTAATTCACCGTTGTTTTGTCGGTCTGTTAATTACGCACTATTGTTTAAAACGTTGTACGTACATTGTAATTTAATATAATTTATGGATTTTTAATGAGTGTGAATACACATGTACGAACGAGTGTGGTCCGAGCGAGATGCAAAAGTTTGCAATACCTTTTTGCAATAGCACGACTGTGTAAAAAAAGGGTTATGTTTCTCGAATGTATATTTCTTTTGCATGTTCTATTCAGCTGGATAGATTATAATTTACCAGCTGAAACCCGCGATTTCGTCTGCGCCCTTTATTATCTCAATTGTTTTGTTCTATCTCACAGGGATTGGGCAGTGTTTTGATAAAACTTCCCAGGCGGTTCGACTTTTGCCGACACTTCCAACAATCATCGTTATATTTCAACCAGTTTACGTCGTGACAATCGTGACAAATTTTATTCCTAAACCTTTCTCGTGAATCACTATATCTATTAATGGAAAACGCTCGAAAATCCGTTCAGTAGTTTTTGAGTTTATCGCGAGTAGACAGACAGACGCGACGGAGGACTTTGTCTTATGGACAAATGTATGACAAAATTTATAAAACATAGCATCCGCCATTTTCAGATAATAAATTTAATATAGTTATAATTTTTTCAGTTTCTTAGCCAATATTCTGACTTTTTCTTCCCCGGTTTTTTAACCTGAAAACTTCTACAACCTAACTAACAAAATATAATAAAATTATGGTGTTGAATTCATACAAAATTCTTATAAAAATATAATATTACTTCAAGTTGTTACTGAATTTTCCAATTTGCCGTACAACTTTCCCAATGTTTCTTTTCATAAAAACCTAATTCAGACTACTTATTAAGAACTTTAAAAAAGGTCAACTCGGTCGAGTCATTCTTAGTTAGCGTGCTAACAACCGGACAACATTTATGTTTTATTTATATAAACACAAAAAACCCAATGTTATTAATATAATAAAAATCATATAAACATTGCATTGCAAAAACATGACACTATAATTAACTATTCGGACTTACTTATTTAGATAAATGGGACAACAAATGAAATCATTAACAGTGCGTGGGAGAGACCTACTTACAGATAATACGTAACAATAAAACCAAAAACGATTGTAATTTAAAGCCCGTATGCCGTACAGATGGCGCTGTTGTGCACCTAATACTCATCATTCAAATTTTTAGCACAGATTTCTCTTAACAAAAAACTAGAGTAAGTGACAACTTTATTGAACAAAATGAGGTTACGTATGATGTAATAAAATAAAGAACTATATCATACGTAAATAAATTCGCAAACAATGTGTTTTCATTATGAGAAGATTTTTTGTTAATTCTAGTTGTACTATAGATAGAATAGATTTGATTTGATTTTTATCTGTATAAATAAAAAGGAATCGTAAAATATGTTGCTAAGCGCAAAACTCGAAGACGACTTATCCAATTCGAGTAATTTTTGATTTGATTTATTCCTTGAACTCGGAGGAAGGTTTTTATAGAAAGAAAAACTGGAAATTTGCACGGAATAACCTAAATAACAATTTTTTTTCTATAATTGTGAACGCACCTTCAAATTGTTATGAGCAAGCTGAACGCATCCGTAATTACGAGACTTTTTACTCTATTTTTTAACTACGAGAATTTCGCTTTCTCAGTTTGTATTCCGCAAAAACGAACAGTCTCTATGGGGTAGCATAGCAAAATGGTCCATATGCTGGTAGGTATCTTCTAAAAAGGTAGGCTAAAAAAAAACATATTAAGGCGAAAAAAAGTTCGTGGGGACAACTAGTTATAAATAAATTCCAAAAAATACTTAACTAAACCAGCATTGAACCACCAAACACATACCAGAAGTTAAAGATGAAGAAAATTAAAATACAGCGCATAACCAACCACACAGAGACGTAGTTCTACGATAACATAGTAGTAGTACGAATTAGTATCGAATATAACATAAGTTAGGAAGCAGCGTATTCATAGCAAAATCAGAAATTTATTAGACTGAAAATAAGTTGGGCGTAAGTAAAATACAACATCTCAGTAGTAGAAAAATAAAAAAATACTATATTTTGAATATTTAAAGCGTAAAACCGTAACAATATTAGTTAGTGTGTCATTCGTACAATTAAGATTCTGAAGACATCCCATCACTACATACTATAAGACAAAGTACATATAGTTTAGACAGAATCAATAATCCACAAACAATAATCTAAGAAACATCTTACACAAGAATAGAATAACAAAAAATAAATTAAAAAACAGTACCTTACAATCACTTTCTTGCCCTTATACCGACGTCCACCATTTTATAGATTAATTTGGCTTCTTCCGATGCTGGGCGTGTCAAAATTGCATTACAAACTCCTATATTATAATAGTTATTAAATATCTGTAGTCTTTGGGAAAATAATAAGTCTATACATATAATAAAACTGTAAGTTTGACGTGTCTGTAACTTTTAGATTTTTGTAAAGCAAATTGTTGCAGGTGTCAATAGGTTTTAAAATACATTTCAATCATTTTTTGAAACGTCTGTTTGTAGTTTGAACAGAAATCACTGCTAAAGTACTGGGTTCATGATAAAATCTTTCAAGAAAATCATAAAGCATATTTTCGAGTAACACTTAATCTTTGTTTTATAAGCATCGGTTTGGTCTATCAATAGTTATTGTAATTAAAATGACGACGCGACATAAGTATGAGAGAAAAGTAGATGGTAATGAGGCATAATACATTCAGATGACGTTATTAATTACTGTTTTGTATATCTGGTTCAATGCGGACGGAGTCGCGGGTACAGCAATTTTTAAATATATTATGTAGGTTCTCTAAACAAAAACGAGGTGATAGATATAGATTGGGTCAAGAAAGGTTCTCCAATAAACTTTCAATTACATAATTATGTTATCATAGCCCGCATCAGCAATGCCACTACACCCGACGACACTAGATATCGGTTAGTTCCGGTTGTTCATTTACATGTGAAATGTTAGGGGGCACGCACACTGGACGACTCTTCACGTGATTTCTCACGATACATTTTTTGTTTGAGTTCAGAAATCTCTTCACTTACAATCTAGGGGGCAACTAACGAACAAAACAAATAACATTTTGATAGGAGTTTTTGGTAGGATCTTTGAATGTCATGTAGTGGTTTTTATATTTTACTAGCGGACCCGGCGGTAATTATCCTGCTCTGGTAATAAAAAAACCTTGACAAATGATATAGCGAAACCCTCCTAATGAATCACTTTATCGACTGGTGAATACCACATGAAAATCCATTCTGTAGTTTTTAGATAAACAGACGTGGCAGAGGACTTTGTTTTATAATATATAGTAATTCATAATCTTGTGATATTCGATTTGTACTCTAATTTTGTAATATTGGTGGTGTTTTACGTAATATAGTTTGGTTATTGTGCACAGCCTACAGGTGAAGTAGATTGTAAATAATATCACGGAGCATGAATTCTGATTTGCCACAAAAACTCCCTGGAAGTTCTAACAAGACGGCCACCATCCTGTTAGTTCATTAAAATGATCGCAAGAAGCTTGTAATATCATCAATAGTAATAATCTACCAGAACATTGGTTGCCAAAAAAACTAAAAAAAAATACATTTTTTTAGGGTAAGCTCAATGAGAAGTACATACCAGGTGACAGTTATTGAAATGTATAGGATTATATCGCACAGTCTAGAGTCTAGACTCAATATTTATAATTATTTCTGCATATTTTTTGCCAAAACTTTAAACTATATAACAACGCCACCTATTGAATGTTTAATGAACTATTTGTTTTGAACTGTGGAAACTATGGAACAACTTCTGTATTTATAGGCTTACTTTACCGAAGTATTTTTTCTATGAGTATTATTAATGTTGTACTTGATAGAGAAATCATTTTACTTAATTTTTCAGTATACCTAATGATAACTGTTTACCTAACTCCGAACGGTTTATGCAGCGCACGCTAAAATAACACTCGGATGACAGTCGTTTTTTTAATTTACTTGAAAGATATTGTTAATTTTTACCAACTTAAACAATATTTTGATATATAGGCTACATAACCGTAAACTTTTATGAAAATCCTTTGATTTCCTTTCATTTATAATAGAGGCTAGCTGATTCCTGTGACTTCGTCTGCGTCCTTTATTACCTCAATTGCTTCGTTATATCTCAATGGCATTAGGCAGCGATTTCGACGAAAGCCCCCAGGCGGCTTGACTTTCTCCAACACTTCCAACATTTATCGTAATAATTCAACTAATTTACAAAAAAAATCTTAACAAATTAGATACCTAAACGGAAGAACAGAATGGAAACCTGTGCATAAATTTTTGAGGTTATCGCGAACACACAGACAGAAATGGTGGAGGACTTTATTTTATTATAATAAAGATACATAATCTGGTTTGTTTAACATTGTTATATATGTGTATATTGCATATATATTTTAATTTTGTTGCTTTCACACAAATATATACGGGATTAGCAACATAATGGGAGAGAGGGGTGACTGCAATTTGATATGAGTCACTTCTCTTTCCCATGACGCGTTACATGAGCATTATATAATAAGGTCACAGAGATTTGTCACTCATAATTTATGTGCAAGTCGTGGCAATTTCAAGTCCATTGGATGCCTTGAGATTAATGATCACATGCTTTCGAAGATTGTCAAAAGATTTGATAGTAGACTCCTTCGTTCCCCAAAAGATCGAAAGGTGTATATTATATTTGTGAACTTTATATATTTAAGACCATCACTTGACCAATCAGTACGATAATTTGAACAGCCTAAGGTTTTTCATGGATAATGGGCGTGAACGTGAACAAACCTAACCTGGTCGCCGAAATTAAGCATTACCCACCTTTAATACTCATGTCAACATTTGTAGAAGTATTTTTTAATCTATTCTGGTTAGTACGACGGTAGGCCAGACGTGTAGACCGCGTGTCAAACATTACAGACCTACATACTGAGATACCCCATCCTACATGCCATTAAAAATAAATAGACCAAAGACCACCCACCTCCTTCGTGCTTACATAATACTTGACTTTATATAATTCGTCACTAGATGGCGCTAGACTGTCTTATCTAAATATATAAAAACCCAGTGTCATGATAGTTGTCCACGATGAATTCCGAAACTACTCAACCGACCTTCAAGAAAGTTGCATTTATGTATAATTCGGTCCAACTTGAGAGATAAGATAATTTATATTTCGATTAATGGCCTCAATATTTTTAATTTCTAATTAAATTATTGTCAATGTTGATTATTGTTATTAATTGCAAGTTTCATAAGTCTTGAACAGATGGCGCTTAAAATTAGTTTGTTGACAGAAATGGGGGGGGGGGGTTGGGGGGAAAGGGGGGTCAAATAACATCTAACACTTGAGACATCCAAGCCAACCTCACCTGCACGTGGTGCACCCTGCTGAATAACGAACGAGGCAATGGCAAAAGCGGGGTGGTAGGGTTTTACAGCCTGACTGGGTCGCAACCACCATGTATATGGCGAAAAAGCCCGTCATAGTGATTCGCTTTTGCGGCTCGCGTTTCGGGATCAGCCTGTGCATATCCAGCTTTTCGCAGGCCGGCATGACAGCGGCGTCCGGCGATGGATAGTATGTCAATCGGTGGTCGCCATTGTTTTTGGATTGTACTATGCTTACCATCAGGCACAGTGCAGTCACTTTGCCGTGTTACTAAAAAAAAAAAAAAAAAAGAAATCTGTAGGCCCGACTGTTATAGATATCTCATAAATGGCGCCAAGTTTTAACTTTGAGTTTCTTTTTCCATAACTGAGCTACGGCTACGCGTGGCCGGGTCAGCTAGTATACATATATTTTATATTGTAACTGGTTTTTCCTGCGACTCCGTCCGCGTGAAACCTAATGTAAAAAAAGAGTGAATAATAAAATCATGTGAATGTATTAAGTCCATTTACTTATCTACATCCCTTTCGTACTTAAGTCGCGTCGTCATTAAAATTACAATGATTTTTAATTAAAATTACAATTGTAATGAAACCAAGACTAAATTTACTCGATGATATGCTTTATGATTTGAGGTTTTATCATAAGCGCAGTACAAACAGACAGACAGATATTTCTAAAAATGATTGAAATGTAACTTATTAGTTATTTCAAGACTCTTGCAACATTTTATTTCACAAAAATATAAAAAGTACAACAGACAGCGTGTCTTTAGATTTTCATTATATGTATATAGTTTATATGTGAACGCAGTTGCGGTTGGTTAATCGCATTTTAAGGTATAAAAAGTGTGCGATTACAAAACCGCTACATTCCGGTATTCAAATGTCGAAATCGGTAAACCGGTTACGTTTTTGACAAGATTAACACACTGACAGTTTTCCGATAAGGGGAAATAGTTATGGGGTAACCTTATAGATAAGAAACCCGTTTGTTTCATGAAACGGTAGTCGAATTACTGACGCGTGTACCGTTAACATCGTCAGTGTATTTAGATAGACAGATAATAAAAGACGAGAGGCTTATGTAAACATATTTGAGTAATAAATGAGACGTTAACCGACGTCTAAAACCATCCAATCATTCGATCCGTGACTTATATGACGAGTGACTGTCAATCATAGTTGCATCTCTTTCTTTCTCACGCATTTGTCTATTACATTTCATTTTACACTTTTAAAGAATTATTTTACTGGAACAAACCTTATTAAACAAACATGTTTCATGCAAAAAATACTAAACAAGATTTTAAGAAGCGCGAGCGTTCTTGGACATTGCTTCTTTAGTTCATTATACATATTTAAAATACTAATTTCGTGAATACCTGCTCTGATCCGAAAATAATTAAAATTAACTCTGTATTTATAGAATTGAGAGCTGTTCTTTTATAAATAAGTCAGTGTGTCGATTGATCTGTGGTTTTCGTATGACCAATGCAAGTGCTTACCGCATGTAATCATATATTGTATCCATTGTGTCTTGTTACGATTTGACTAGGGTGTTATATTTGTAATGTAAAACATACAGTTTGGCATATATTTAAGTTTCCAGTGATCAGCAGTATCTTTGGCGTTATTTTGGAAATAAACGCGGTAGCCATGTCTTCTGCAGTTATGAGCCATAGATGGCGCTATTACTTAGTTCTTCTGTAATATTGTTGACACCAATGATATTATAACTATCATTGGTTGACACGGTAAAAAATATGCATCTCTGTATGTACTTTAGATACTATATAAACATTTGTTTTTCCCACTTTTCAATAATATTTCAAGTTTAGCTCGATGCAAACGGATTTAATTTAAACATAGACAAAATACACTCCCAACTGGAGTCCTGAGTGTTTGGCGGGATCTTATAATCTGTAATCTAGTGACTTTTATATAGTAAGAATAGAATTCTTAATCTTGTGTTATTTTTTTAAATAATGGTTACATTTTACGTAATATAGTTCAGTTATTGTGCATAAGTGAAGTGGATACAAAGTTATACTACGGAGCATGAATTTTGAAATGCCACAAAAATCCCTGAAAAGTTCAAACAAGGGGACCACTATCTTGTTAGAACGTTGAAATTACCACTTGTAATATTATTATCTACTCAACAATGGCATTCTTAATCTGCAAAATTAGGTACTAAAAATTAAAAAAGTAAAGTGTATTGAATCTAAAATTCAAATCGTATGTGTAACCATTAAAACAATTGTCAAGAAAACGATGGATTTAATAAGGAAACAATACATGTATATACGATTATAATACTGTATAATAAGATTGTTAATATGTTTTTGCATAGATTAACGAAACTGCGAATGAGCGTATAAGCTAGTGTCAGTGTAAGCGGTTTCATAATTCTATTTGTTTTTGGGTATACAATCTACATTATTGGATTCTATCCCACTCCTGTACTATTGTTGTTACGCTAAAAAACTTAATCTCCGCATTTACAATGCATAATATCTATACATTTGTCTTCATTACTTTTCAATAATATTTCAAGTAGAGCTCGATGTAAATGGATTAATTTTTAAGACAAAACAAGCTCGCAACTACTATCCGCCATTTTGTCAACATAGAAACGTTCTGATGGCATTTATCTTATACCGTGACATGTCGGCTTTCACAGTACAGTTAATTGTAAAGTGCATTTCTCTGATTAGAACCGCTTTATCAACTAAACTCGTTAGATTAAATTCTCGTGATGGATCAGCTGGGAGTGGCAGTCTTAGTAGACGGTCAATTAGATACTCGATGGCGAAAGGGCTGGTGACACGCAAATTGACTTTTAAATGACATATTATCCTGTACAAGTTTATTACAGCGATTACAGATTTACCACAAGTTTAGACGACAATAACTAATATGTATAAATTACTAGTTTTTACTCGCTGCATCGCCCGCCTTTTTTATATCATAGGTGACAAACGAACACGTGGGTCACCTTAAATTAAGAGATCACCACGGTCCATAAACACTTGCAACACCAGGGGAGTTGACAGCCTGTGTTTGGAGGAGGGAGGGAGCGGAAGAAGAGAGTTGGGCCTCCGGCGCTCTTACTGACCGAACGCAACGCAACAATGTAAGCACTGTAACTTCACGTCGGTTTTCTGTGAAAAGGTGGTACTACTTCGAGCGAGTCGATCCATTCATGCTGAAACCAGTAATAGATTCAGCGTGGCTCTACCACCTACAAAACGTGGCTCTACCACCTACAAGCGTGGTTTTACCACCTATGTTAGTGTAGTGTTGACTTGTCCTTCGAGGAAAAGATTTTTCTATGTCCTTTTTCTTGTTCTTCTGAGAATCATCATTATCATCATCATCAGCCTGTAGAGACCCACTGCAGGGCCATAGGTATCTTCCCGAAGAAAGTTTGGGCATAATCTCTACGACGTATTGGCGATTTCAAACTATGAGAAATCAACAGTTCTATATTTTCCCCCGTACAATAGTACTACAAGAACATTTCTGGGGTTCAGAATTCCTCACGATGTTTTCCTTCACTGCCAGCCGATGGTATTATGAAATTAAATTGGTAAATGTCCGCCAATTCCGAAAAATACGTTGATACATGCCAGGATTCGAACCTGCAGACATCGGATTAATATTCCACCAGTCAAACCACTAGACCGATCGACTACGACTGAGAATGTCTTGCAAATTTTCATGATGTTTGTTTCAATAATTAATACGTAATATCGAAACAAACTCGCATTCGTACTTGTAATATTAGTATTAAGGATGATTCTTGCTGTTATGTTACTTTACAACATCTATTGTTATAAACTGCTTTTGAATAATTGATTATTTTATATCGTATTAATTGCATATATTCTTGATATATTAATGAGGACATACAAACACTCAGAAATATCCATTTTAACGTATTGCAAACAATGAAATAAATATCCGTTGTTAGTATCGTGATTTTGAGAGTGAGCTAACTGAAGTACTCTCTCTTTTACATTCATCAGTTATTACATAATGCTTACTTGCTCGCAGATCACAATAACAGAGAATCATTATCATCTTTGTCAAAATACGTACAAGTTAATTATCAACTACTGACTATTATACTGAATTTTCAATAATTTCTAATCCATTATCATTAATGTAGTTTATTGCAACTTACTGTTTGCGTCTTTGCAAGTCTAAAAAAAATTTATAAGAGTAATATAGTAGTATAGCAACTCTTGTAGGACTTCATTCTTCTGTGATACCAGAGTCCAAACACAAAAAAATATTTTAACGAAGCCCGTTCTCACAAACGTAATCTTGTCAAGGCTTCGAGTCCATTACAATGGCTTCACTGATTAGTTTAAGCGAGTTACAGACGGTCATTAAAATATATTTTTATGATGTATTAACAAAACAAGTTATTTATGCCTAATATGAATGAAGCAGTTTTAAAATAATTGTATTTCTTTTTTTATTTAAATCTCTTTGGTGTCACCCGCCTTTCTATATCTTAATGCGGTTTGACTGATTCAACCATTTTGACCCCTGCAGTGTCCAAAACCATAAAGGTTTAAGTTCCATACAAATGAATGTAGGCTTCATGAGGCACAGGTCAATGGCAGCATTAGCAAAAATAAAACAATTTATTACAAAACTTTGAAAGACAACAAAATATGTATTGTAATAGCATAATCTCTATGTAAAATTTGTTTTTTATTTGTACGACTTTCTTTTTAATATACCATGAAATTTAAAATTTACGATGTCGTGAAATTAAAAATATGTCCGCCATTTTGAGATCTGGTGACAAACCAGCCGGGGGGATAAAATTATGACCCTTGCCCTTCTTAAATTATATAACTGGGTCCCGGAAGTACAACAGTCTCATGATTCGAATAATGTAATTTCCACTCATTAATCCGGACGTAAACAAACAGAACTGTAATCATAATTTATTGGATACTAGCCGACCCGTGCCCACTTCGTTGCGCGGTAATAGGCATTATCAAGCTACAACTTTTCGCTAGAGCTCAATCATATATCTCTCATAGTAAAAGCAGCGTTCGTAAGAAACTTTTTCGTTCGACCAGTTTTTCTCCGACTCCCCAGATATTACCCCCTACAACCTCACAAACTTTACCTCTTTATAATATTATTATAGATAATATAATTAGTTAATAGCTTCTGCCCGCGACTTCGTACGCGTGGAATAGTTACTTTGGGCTAAGACGCAGCGGAAGCTCTGAAAAGGAAAAAATACCCCGATTTTAAAACATTTTTCATTGTTGATACGCGAACAGATGACAAAACAGATATTGTGTGTGTGAAATGGCACAATAAAGCCTTTTTTTATTTGCCTTCCAAACAATGACAACCATCGAAATATGTCAATACAATCACAAAAATTTCTGAACGAACTAACAATGACAGTCATCAGAATATTAAAATTTCAATACGCGATAATCTTAGAACCGAGTAAGTCTTACCGAACGGAAGGGACGAACGTCAAAAGTTTGACAGGAAAGTAGGTAGAACAATTTACATGGGAAAATGAAATTATTGTTTTTACTATCTTCCTCGCAATTTTTCCATATTTTCTCCGTTTAAATCTTCCCTGCACTACAACAAACATTTCAAAACCAAAATCAGCTAAATCGGCCCAGCCGTTCTCGAGTTTTAGCGAGACTAACGAACAGCAATTGATTTTTATATATATAGATTATTTTAAAGCCTCTTGTCCGAATCTACACTATTTATATAACTAGCATAAAGATAAAATATAAAGTTTTTTGTTTGTAAAGAATAAACTCGAAAAATAACCGATTTTATTTACAGCAAGTAATACAGGCTGTATTTTATTTGTAATATTTTAATTAATACGAGCTATGTCGCGAACAAAAGTTAGTGTTTAATAAAAAGATAAATCGTCTTTCCCGTCGGTTCATCTCGATGACTGGTTTGTGTTGCGAATCAGCGAGAGACTTTTGACATTCACAAGCGCCTTCTCAGAGTGTAAACGAAATAAGTGTTCATTTATTTTATTCTTTAACATTAAGCAGTCGAGTAATTGGACTGTAGTTTGTCGTGCAACAATAAAAATAACTACATATAATTATGCTGTTACATAGAAAGTAAGCAATTTTCATTGGCACGAAATAGTACTAAACATAATAGTTGAAAGTGTAAATAAGTATAAATACGTGCAGTAGAAGTTACATCAGAAGCTTTTTTTTCGAACTGACTATGCTATTGACCTAGCAACGTCTTAACAGCTTCACCGGACTACTAAGGCGAGCGCTTAAGGCACTCAGCCGATTTTATTTGACAACTAGCTCAAGGGCTACCTCGGCTTGAGCTGTTGCCTGATACATGCAATTCGCGACCTATCTGAGCTAACCTAAGCAATGCTAACTATTCATACATATATGAATTATTGAGACATATATGTGTACCAGGCATACATACCTCAACAAGTCTTATATATACTTCGTATCGGATAATTTTCTAAACTATTTCAGTTTGATAAGGGAAATAATAAAACCCTTCCACTTGCATGTATAAGCGTGTATGCGTGCACGTGTGTGGAGGTGACATGTGTAATGTTGTCGCAGTGATGTAAGATTTTGTGTCACTGTATCGCGCGAGTAATATTAGATGTAAAACAAACATTAATATAAATAACTAGCTGTGCCCGCGGGTTCATCCGCGTGGAACCTGATGTACAAAACAGTGACTAATAAACTCCTCTGAATGTATTAAATGTAATTATTATCTACTTTTCCCTCGTACTTAACTCGCGTCGTCATCAAAATTACAATAACCTTCTTCTTCTTCTTCTTGTTTTGGCTCCGCAGACGCATTTGCCAGTGTCAATGTTTTGTTTCAATGGACATTATAAAATATGTTCCAGAGAGTTTGTTGATTTCCATTGTCGAGTAATTAATTCAATATTCTAACAAGATGGTGGCTCCCTTGTTAGAACTTTCCATGGAGTTTTTGTGGCATCTCAGAATTCATGGTCCGTGGTATTATTTTCTATTCACTTCACTTATGCACAATAAACAAACTATATTACATAAAACACCACCAATTTTACACAATATAGAGTCAAGTAACACAAGATTATGAATAAAAAATAAAATCCACTACATGACAGACTAAGATCCCGCCAAAAACTCACAATAACCTTTGATAGACCAAAACGATTTTAATAAATCATAGACTAAATGTTACTCGAAGCTATGCTTTATGATTTTCTTGAAAAGGTTTCATCGAGAACGCAGTAATTTAGCAGTGATGTGTGTTGAAACAAACAAACATACATTTTTAAAAGTCATTGAAATGTATTTTGATATCTACTTATTCCTATTCACCTGCAACATTTTATATAAATATAAAAAGTACAAACATGTTAGATTTCCATTTCTATTATATGTATAGATTGATACAAACGGTATTGTAGTGTAAACTTCTTAGGGCGCGGTAGGGAAAAACTTTCGTTACGCGTTACGCGTATATGTAAGGTAGGTATGTATTTGTAACTGTGTTTGTGTAAATCATATATATTAATACGTGAAGCCCAAACTTTGTATCCCTTTTTGAGAGAAATGCGCGAACGGATGAACATGAAACTTGGCATAGTTAAAGTTTATATGGAGGAGAAGTGCAGAAAGCTATTTATTTTATATAAAATGCATTAGAAGTATATTAAATTAATTAAAATATGCATTACTCACACTAATGCTTCAATTTTACACAACATATACACACATGTAAATAAAAAAGACATTTTGATATCTGTCAATAGAGTACTTCAAAAAAGGTTGTGAACATAAATACCCTTTGACAAAAGAACTCTAATAAAATTCAAACTTTAAAAAAATCAATGAACTATGGTCGAATGTCGACCTCTGGGCGCCCACTAGTATGTATAAATGTCTATCTGAGTCAACTAACATACAAAAATGAGTAAATGTATAGATAAGTATTTATACTACGGGACTTCATATAGTATATAGTTTATGATAATTCTCGTACATATATAATTTAATACATATAAACCAAATAAAGTTTCACTTCCTCCGCGTGTACACACTGGTACACGCAATATTTTTTATTTTCTTTCAAACATTTAAAATAACAGTTTGTCATCAGCCTTGTTTAACCTAATTTTGTAAGAATTAGTAGCGGTAAGGAGATCACAGATTAGTCGGTAGGCACAACTGTGAAATGGAAAATCTGAGGGCATCCGATAACATCGTTAGGTCGTGAGCCAGATTATCTGTTCGTCTTTGTTTGTTTTGTTATTTTAATGCGAGCCGATAGCGTGGTCCTTGAGAGTGAACCCGGCGATTCTTTGTATGACTTCTCATTGTGTTAAAAATAACTGTGGATAGGTTTTTTATTATTAAGTAGTAAGTAAATCCTGTGACTAAAGTAAGAGACCTTATCTGGCGAGACCTTTGAATACTGTTCGCACCTCTGGGACGGTTTCGCCAAATACTTACTGGATGCCCGGACAGGTTGCAGAGACGGGTTGTCAGCGTTGTTGATGATGCAGACATTACATAGTTTATAAAGCCGCTTCAATTACGCAGAGACATTGCCTCACTAAGCATATTCTACCGTCTGTATCTTGGCGTGTGTTCTGAAGAGTTATTCAATTTAATCCCTTCCTCTCCTTTTCACAACCGAAACACGCGCGCTGGTGTTTGGAGCCCCAGTTTTACGGTAAACCCTATCTGGGCACGAATTAAAACGTTCGCAACATTCTATCTTTGCCGTACCGTGAAGCTGTGGAACAATCTCTCTGCCAGTATGTTCCCTCTCATCTATAACATGGGTTTCTTCAAGCGTAACGTGAAGAGACATTTATGCCGGCATGACAGCGACAACTAACGAAGGATGGCGTATCTCTCAGTAGTCGCCGTTGTTTTTGGATTGTAATGTGCTGACCATCAGGCATAGTGCAATCACTGTGCCGAGCTACAATAAAAAAAAATTCTAAGTTGACAATATGAATAGTTTTGATGTGTGAAGATGATTGTACTTGTTTAAAATTAAACCAAAAAGTTTGAGTTGAAATACAAAAGTGACAATTACAAAAAAACTGAACTACGAGTTTAAGGGACAAGGATCACGATAGATTCTGTGGATAAATTGTAGGTAATGGATGTGAGTGCTGATAGATAGAACGTAATAGTGTGGATTTGAGTGGTGAGCTAAGAAAGAGACGTATAAAAGAAGAATTACATGTGGCAGAGATGCGAAAGTTAAGATGGGTGTGTGGTGTAACTAGAATGGATAAGATTACGAATGAATATATCAGAGGAAGTTGCAAAGCAGCATCAGTGATAGAAGTTGAGGGAGAGAAGAGGCTTGAAAGTCATGTAAGAAAAGTTTTCAATATGAGTGTAAACGTATATAAGATTAGAGGAAGATTAAAGGAGGTATGAATGGACAAGTACACCTAGATTGAAAGCAATCTATTTATTTTGTTGCAAAATGAACTAATGAACGTCCAGCGGACGAAGTTCAACCATCATAAGTGGTACAAATATAATCCATATATACATAGTTAATACATAGATATTAGTATATTTATAAGTATCTTTTTGATTTTTTTTTCTTCTAAATAGTAAAAACTGAATGCAGTTTTAATAGAGTATTTATTGTACGAAAACTGTTGATTGTAGACGTAAGGAGCGTGAAGTATGACGAATAGAGAATTTTAAATAAAAGCTTCGATTCGTCGAAGGTATGAGAATAAAAACCTACTTATTTCCAATAGTTTTTATTAGCTCATCGATAGTTACTAAACAAAAAAATCAAGACAGTTATAAGACTTGCCGACAAAGGTGAAAACTCAAAACAATGGAATAACTGTTTTCTGTTTTAAATTTTGAAATTGATTATAGTAAAAATTATTTAAATTTCATAATTTGTAAATTGAAATTATTATTGTTAGTCTCTCTTTCACATCTATTGGCACTCCGAATAATCTTCTATCTATTCTATACATATAATAAAAATGAAGTGTCTGTATGTAATATCAAAATATATTTTTTTTTACTGATTAGGTATGAAAGTATACACACTTCTAATTACAAAAATGCATTTTTCAAATTTTTGTCGGTCTGTCTGTCTTTCTGTTTTTTTCCGGGTAATCTCCGAAACGGCTAGACCGATTTTGACAGGAATTTCACTGACACATAGCTGAAATTACAACGGGTTTCTTAGGCTACTCTAAATTAGACTAGGTATTAACCGCGGCTTCGTCTACAATGCTATCTCCAAAACGATTGGACCGATTTTCACCAAACTTTCACCAGCAGACAGCGGACATCATTTCAATTAATTTAATCTATTTTAATTTAGACTTATTAATTATTAACCGTGGCTGCGCCCGCAGTACTATCTTCAAAACAGTTCAACCGATCTTTACGAAACTTTCACTGACAGATAGCTGATCTAATAAAAAATAATTTAAGCAATTTTTGTTTATACTAGCTGTTAACCGTGGCTTCGCCCACAGTACTATCTTCAAACGGTTCGATCGATCTTCAGATAACTTCCACTGGCAGATAGTTGATTTTATAAAAAGTAATTCAAGCAATTTTAGTTTATACTAGCTGTTAACCGTCATTTCGCCCGCAATGTTGTCTCCAAAACAGTTAGACCAGTTTTCACGAAACTTTCACTGGCAGATAGCTGACTTTACAAAAAGTAATTTATGCAATTTTAGTTTATACTAGCTGTTAACCGTGGCTTCGCCCACAGTGCTTTCCCCAAAACGGTTAGACCGATTTTCATGGGACTTTCACTAGCAGATATCAGACCTAATAAAAAGTAATTTAATTTATTTTAATTTAGATTAGCTGTTAACCGTGGTTTCGCCCGCTGTGCTGTCACCAAAACGGTTACATCGATTTTCACGGGATTTTCACTGGTAGATAGCGAACCTAATAAAAAGTAATTGAGGTTATTCTATTTTAGACTAGCTGTTACCCGCGACTTTGTCTGCATGAAATTTAGCAAGATTTCAACTCATTCTTTATTTTTAATAAGAGAAATAATTATCAGCTTATTGTTTACAATTCGACATTATAATTATTAATAACATTAATGATATAGAGGTCTTCCTAAAAAGATCTTAGATTACTTAGATTGAGCACTGAGGTAGTTATATGGTAGGTTAAGGTTCCAAATGTGTTGCTGATGACAAACATCATTTGGCACGCTTTTTGTATTTATATATCTACTGTACACGATACATATTACTTTTAGTGGCGTGCGCGTCGTACTTACAATTGTCTTTAAAGAGCGTTTCTGTAATTGTACATGACCTCTAAATTTTTTAAATTCTTTAATATGATTTAAAAAAAGCGTGTGGAGCAGCGGGTACAGCTAGTAATTATATATATTTTTATTAGGCTTATTAATTAATCAAACATACATACATCAATACAAAATATAAATATTATATATACACAGGCCGCTATATTACGCGTCGCTAGTCTGACACAAACCGCGCAGGCACAATACGGTCGGTCACGCTTACTAGTCATATCATCAAAATAACGTGCCTAAAGAGGATTTCACTTAAAAAAATTACAGTCGATAGGACATACACCGTGTTATTACAAAAAAGTTAAATACGCATTAAATACTTGGTTTAAAAAAGTTTCCTAATAAATGCACCGCGCTCGCCCGAAGCAAGTTCGCGTTATCCTTTTTCACAAGTCTAACCTAACGTAACCAAAGCGAGACAAAAGAACAAGATGGCGAACATTCAGCGACCGCGGTGCATTTAATATGAGATCTATTTAAAGCCAGGGTTCAATACGTATTTAACTTTTTTGTAATAACATCGACAGAGTAGAATTTATTGTGCATTTATTTACGTATAGAGTGTCCAATTTCTATATCATATTAAAAAATAGATTATACTATATAATCGTCATAGGATAAATAGATCCTAATTTACTACTTTTTTAGGCTCTGCCGCCCCAATCATAAAAACTAAATATAAATTACTAAACTCGTGTCTATTTCAAAACACTTCATATTGAGAGCACGATGTAGGACAGAAATAAGTGTTGCGAGATTAAATGTTTCCCTACCATTAAGGTAATTAAAGCTGAGAAAAAGTATTTAAAAGTAATACTGCAGCGCGTTTGTTTATCACGAAGAATGGTGCTATCTATCTTAATAGGTCGGTTGTACATGGCACTGGGGTACTTGACCGAATAACTCTCGACGTGCCTGTTTTTGTCATTATACCGACATTAAATTTCTATTAGCATAACAAACATACCAGATTGTTTATTTTTTTTTAACATTAGGGTCAAATTCTTTTTGTTTACGAGTATCATCGGTAACACAAACATGTAAACGTTGGGCCATAAAATATTCTGTGAATTGAATTATTATTATTTTAATAAATATGTAAAATCACTAAATATTATAAAACAATGTCCTCTGCAGCGTATGCCTGTCTGTCTGTTCGCCTGTTTGCAATAAACTCAAAAACTACTGAACGGATTTTAATGCGGTTTTCACCAGTAGCTAAAGTGATTGAGTGACGTGACGAGGAAAGTAGGTATATAATTTGTCAAGTTTTTTTTATTATCAGGTCGAGATAACGTCCGCAGGGCCCGCTAGTATATATGCTTCTTTTGTAACGATGTGTGGGTAGCTGGGACAGTCCTATCAGTGCTTTCGCTATATATACGAGAAGTAAAATATTCTATTGATTACTTTATTTGTCGCTGCAAGGTTTAATTTATGTGGAATAGTGCCGTGGATAAAAATTTGTTACTCTTTAACACCACCCGGGGACACGTGCAGGGGAATTAGATGTACACTGCCTGCGGACGCAAATAACACTAGCACCCCATTGTTTTATTCTATGATCATTTTTACTGAAGCACGCAAAAATACATGAGTTTGTTTTATGAGAAAAAATATTTACACTAAATGGCATTTAAAAAATAACTCGATAACATTAAATTCCAAGTAATTCTTAACTATTACTTTATCAAATTTGTGTTTGTTCTTTATTTATTACGTACATTTCCATTGGCTACACATTATTATTCATAAAGTATTGAAATATATAGGTAACCATTAAATTAGAATTTTTATAGCTATATCAGACGTAGAACTTACGTGAAGGAATCAAGTATGTGTTGACATTTTGCAAAACTTTGTCATGCATCTAAATAGTTTCATTTGCAGTTAATTTAGTTGCATTATGCGGCGTGCTTAATCGTTCTTTTATGCATTTTAACTAATTTTACAGTCCAACAACATATGAGACATTTGTAGAGAACGTGAATATAGAAACATGAATATTTATCTGTCTGTTTAATGAGTTTGAGCATCTTGTGAATACTAATTATATAAGTAGGTCAATTAATATTTGTAGGTATAAAACATAGATTTCAGTAGAAATAAGACGTTAGGAAAATGTTTTTTTTTACGTTATAGTAGGCAAACGAACAGGTGGATCATCTGATGTTAAGTAGTCACACCGTCCATAGACACTAACAACACCAGGGGAGACGTAAGCGCGTTGCCAGCCTGCGTTTGGCGGAAAGGGAGGGAGGGAGTAGGAAGGGAAGGGGAGGTGGCTCTCCGACGCTCTCACTGATTGAACAAAACGCAATAATGCAAACACTCTTACTTCACGTCGGTTTTCTATGAGGGGGTGGTACTACCCCGGGCGAGTCGACCCATTCATACTGAAACCAATAATAGCTTCAACGTGGCTCTACTACCTACTAAATTGTTGGCAAAGGTATCATGAATTGTTAATCCAATACCTTCACTCCTCACCGCGGTAGGAATATGGATTAATATTTTCAAAATGTACTTTTGATTGATATACCGTCGTGAAGGTGAAGGGGTATGACAAAATTTCGTGTCGATGTTCGCCAATTCCAACCTCGGCTTGTACCAAGGGTTTTCTCGAGATTTGAGTACATTTACTAATTTAAATTGGTAACAGTATCGGTATACTTTGAAGAAAAACATCGTGAGGAAACCGAAACCTGATAAATTATTATTTATTTCAGTAAGGAATACTGTAAACTGACTGTGGGAAAATACTGAATTGAATATTATGATAACGCCTTTGTTGATATTTTTTAATCTCGTCTCCGATACAATTATCGCATTGTAATTATATTTTACAGAATTTAACTTATATTTTTTTAAATTAAAATTTGTACTATTGTTCACAGTGGCAGCAGTATGCATACTGTTGGAAGTGGGAGCACTCCCGAGTAGACGCAGTGGGTTCACATGCAACGATCCTGCCCTCTCTTTCCCCTACATGGGAGACACATTTTCCATCTCACTCGTTGCTGCCATTACAGTGATCGTGCCTTTTCTCGTTGTAAGTAATTTAAACTTTTATAACATTATATATATTACATAAATATTGAAAGGCATAAATCGGAAATGCCATGTTTAATTTTATTTGGGCAATGCCTGGTAATATATATTAAGATCTGTTGTAATTTATATATACACCGTGGCTGTTTAAAGAGTGACAACCTTTAATCGCGTGATAGTTCATGGTCACATTTAACATATAAAAAATAATATCAAAACAAATTCTAATAAATAACAAAGAGAACCTAAGTTAAAGTTTGTTATGAGACTCATTTAAATAAACCTAGGTTGAATGACCGATGATAAAACTTGCGAGCGTCGTCTTGGAGTTTATAACTTTCGATAGTAAAACGGTCAAAAACCCTTTTTTTATTCAAACTTCGAAAAATTATCCTTTGTTAGTTGATTGGCTTCACTTTCACTTCACTTTTACTACACCCGATGGTCATTGACACTGTGCTTCAACATAGACGGGTAGAGGATTGGCTAAAATTTTGTATTTCCTAGATAATCAGGTCAAATGTTAAGCACCTATTTTTTAAATTGATTTAGACTGAGTATCAAGTACCGAGTGTCCTGTAAATATATTGCTAACCAGTAACCAGTATAGCGATAACCTCTATTTGTTTATTACTAGCGGGTCCGATGGACGTTGCGCCGATCTGATAATAAAAGAACCTTGACAAATTATGTATCAAAACCTTCCTCATGAATAATTTTATTCATTGGTGAAAACCCGTTTAGTAGTTTTTAAGTTTATCGCGAACAGACAGACAGACGTAGCAGAGGACTTTCTTTTATAATATGTAGTGATTTATACAAATAACAATCGATTCCACAAAATACACGTAATAAATGGTGGGTACTTCAAATTATAGGGGTTTTTTCTCCTGTTTTCCTGTTAGTTGAAAATTTGTTGCCAAGCTATGGATATATTCCGACAGATGCATCTTAGTGCTGGTTTTCCTCTAGTTTTATATTGAGACCATCTTAGACTACGTGTATATTTAATATTAAATGAGACTGGAATCAAATGTTAACACTTATAAATAAGTTCTATAATTTTTATGTCATAATCATTTAAAAGTGAACACAATGTTTAGTTATATTAAATACTAGCGGGCCCGCCAGACGTTGTCCCGTCCTGATTATAAAAAAAGTCATTTACAAATTATATAACAAAACCTTCCTGATGACTCACTTTAACTATTGGTGAACACCGCATGAAAATCCGTTTAGTAGTTTTTCAGTTTATCACGAACAGACAGACAGACAGAGGCGGTAGGGAACTTTATTTTATACTACTATGTAATGATTAATATTTGAGATTATCATATAATTCTTGACAATTCTTAAAATATCTATAATGTGATTTTATTTACGTGGTTATTGTGGACACTTTTCACAATATAATTTAACATCACACGTTTCGTGGCCCAACGATTTGGACCAGTTCCGTCAAAATAAAATGCCGATTCATGTTGTACGTTCTCCTATTGTTAATATTGTTTATAAATCATTTTAGATAATATTATGGGAACAATTTATATATTGTACAGAAAGGCTAGGGGTTAGATAGATGATTTGCGCATTTTTACAACTCTTTATATTAGATACTAGCTGATGCCCCCGACAACGTTTGTACTCGAAATAAATGACGTCTAAAAATATCTTCCAAATATGTCTATGTCCCATTTATTGTACTCCTGACTATGCAAAATTACATGATGATCGGTCGAGTGAGCGTAACACAAACAAATACGCATATATTAAATAGAACTAGCCACACTGAAATAGTTTAGAATATTATCCGATCCGATACGAAATATATATAAGAGCTGTTGAGGTATGTATGCTTGGTACACATATATGTTTCAACAACTCATATATGTATGAATAGTTAGCTTAGCTTAGGTTAGCTCAGATAGATCGCGAATTGCATGTATTAGGCAACAGCTAAAGCCGAGGTGTGCCGTGCACCTTTGAGCTAGTTGCCAAAATAAAATCGGCTGAGTGCCTTAAGCGTTCGCCTTAGTAGCCCGGTGAAGCTGTTAAGACCTTGCTGGGTCAATAGCGTAATCAGTTCAAAAAAAAAAATTGAACTAGCTATTCCAGTGCCTTCCTCTGCATTGCTTATTATCGCAATTGCTTTGTTATATCCCAAAGGGTAGGTAGCTATTTCAATGAAAGCACCCAGGCGGCTTGACTTTTTCCGACACTTCCAACTTTTACCGTTATATTTCAACCAATTCACAAAAAATATAAGTCTAAACATACCTATGTATTAATGAAAATCGTATGAAAATTCGCTCAACAGTTTTTGCGTTTATTGCGAAGAGACAGACACGGCGAAGGACTTTGTTTTATAATATGTATTGATAAATACATTACTTAAATATGAAATTAATTTGCGATTAATTAACAATTTAAATATACTTAATTAATTAATCTACTATGATATATATGTTTTGTACGTTTAACTTCCGTTGTTTATTTTTCGACAGCTACTAAACTTTGCTTTAGATAATTTATAATGTGGCGACGCGCATCAAAATATATAATATCCGAACCATCTGGAGCGAAATTTGTTTATTATTAGTCTTATTTATTATAGCTGGTAAGCCGAGTTACGTTCTAAGTGCTTCCATAGGGCACATACGTACTCGTTCACGGCCATCAGTTCTGATAGAATCTTGAACACATAAAACGTGAATTAGTTTATATAATTAATTTTACATTTTTCCATGGGACATGGTCGAGTGGTTCGACCGGTCTGTTTCCACAAGTTTGCACCTCGACGTGTACCAAAGATGTTTTTAGAATTCGTGTACAATTACTAATTTCAACCGATTACTTGATTGACGGTGAAGGAACAACATTGTGAGGAAATCCCAACTTAAGAAATGTTCTTATAAATTAACTCTATAACATCCTCAAAAAATTGTGTTTTGATATCGTAGAATCTGTCTGACTCTACGAATCGTATGTGAGTCATGCTCTTTCTCTCCCCGCGCATACTTAAGGCGCGGTACAGCGGTTGCGGTCAAATTATACCGAGTCTTAAATTTTCATAACCCTAACACTATCTCCATATACAAAACCACGGTCACTGCTTGTATATTATATATTTATATTTGTTTTAGATATGGGCCGTGGAAGCGACTCTCTACCGCCACGACGAATACAACATGAAAAAAGGGAAACTGATCCTTACAGCGAAGGAGTCAGGGTTGATATACAGAGATTATATTTACGGGGCGGTTGTCAACCTGACAGTGTTGGAGGTGGTGAAGTGCGTTCTCGGATCACCGCGGCCTACCTTCTTCGATCTCTGTCAGCCGGATAAAGCCAGGACTTGTAATGGGTGAGTTATATACCTTTTTTTTATTGTAACTCGGCAAAATGACTGTACCGTTCGTGACGGTAAGCACAGTACAATCCAAAAACAATGGCGACCAGCGAGAGACATACTATCCATCGCTGGTCGCCGCTGTCATGCCGGCCTGCGTAAGTATCTCTTCACGTTACGCTTGAAGGACCCCAAATATATAAAAATCCAGTGTTATGATGTTTGTCCAAGATGAACTCCTAAACTACTTAACCGATTTTCATGAAAGTTAGCATTTGTGTATAATTTGGTCCAACTTAAGAGGTAGAATAAATTATATTTTGATTCATGGCATCAATATTTCTTAATTACAAATGAAACTTTTCTCAATGTTGTTTATTGTTATTTACTGCAAGTTTCATCAGGATTGCACAGATAGCGTTTTAAATCAGTTTGTTGACAGAAAACTGTAAGATCGACTGTGATAGATAATGACATAGATGGCGCCACGTTTTAAATATGATTTTCTTTATCAATAACTGAGCCACAGCAACGCGTGGCCGGGTCAGCTACATATATAATCATTAGTCGACTAGTATCTGTAGTATAACTCATTCCCATTAGTTTTAAATCATCCCACAACTGAGTAAAGGCTGTTCAGAGGAATATTGGCAGTTAAATATTCCCGTGATAAGCGTTTTAAAGGAGAAGATAAACGTATCCGCGCCAACTTTACTGAGTACAGTCAAAATTGTACTGTTATCAACAATAAATATAAGATATGTTATTTTTATTTGAAATATAAGATAGTTCTATAAAATACTCTATTCCATGGAAATAAAAACATTATTTTGGGTTAAGACAGCGAAAACTCGTATATATTAACAGGGCCGGTATACAGGATAGCTATTTTGTTTGAGTAATATTTTAGTTTGTCATTTTCCAAATAATAAAGGTTTTATAAAAACGTACATCTTTGGCTGGTTACGTAATATATAGCATCGTTTGTATATTTATATTTTAATTAAGTTACATTGAAAATGCGAAGTAAGATGGCGGTTTGACAATTATCTTCTTAATTTAAACGCATAGTAGATAGTACTAGAGGATTTTATAGGCGTTTAGGGATTTACTCCTTCTCTTCTCTGTTACTGTCAGCCCATATCGTTGTTAATTTAATTTGAATTAGTGAATGTATACGAATTTAACGGTAGATTTAAAGTTAGCATACGACGTTCGTTTTGAACATAATGAAGAACGGTTTGCTTTAGGCGTATAGAGCAATGGTTTTTAAACTTTTCTAAGTGTGCAAAACTAAATACATAACTTTTTTTTTTATGAAATCATGATCTTGTAAAACTAAATACATCATTTTTTTATTTTCTTTTTATGAAATCATGATCTATGTAAATAAAAATCAATTGCCAAGTGTATGTAAACGAGCGACTTCAGAACAGCAGGACAAGGTTTCTTATAAAGGAAATATTGGAAAAATCGTACGGGAAAGTAACAAATTTGATTTAATAAATAAAAAGTAAGTTAGATAGAAGACAATGACAATATCTTCAAAAATAAGAATAAAATGGAGGATCATTTGTCGAGTAGCCAAATTACTGTGAAGGAAAAATTTGTTCTGATTTTCTTCATTAATGTACAACCATATGATTCCGGGGCAGATATAGCTAGCAAAATTTAATAAGCAGTATAATTTGCAATGTTTTGAATTAATAGCATGAATTATTTAACAACCAAAATAATTCAGCGAATCGATTAAAAATATACCCAAGTGACGAAAAGACACCCAAGTTAAGAATTGCCTGATGCGAAATACATCCAGCGTGGTTGCAATTGAAGATGCAGTTTAATTGAATTAACAGCAACTAATGACTTTATTTTTATCACACAGCTCCGAATACGTCAGCAGTTACACGTGCACTTCTACGAGGTACACAAGATATCTCCAGATCGACTCGAGCCGTAGTTTCCCATCGGCGCATGCGTCTCTCTCTATATACTGCGGTCTCTTTCTTGCTGTGAGTATTACGCTAGTTCACACTACAATGCTATAGCGTGATGGAACGCACCGATTGCATACATTAATCGATTAGAAATATATCGCTCCTTGTAGATTGCGTCACAACGGTCATAACTCATCATATAAATGTGTATGTCTTATTTCTATTGTTACCCTTCTAGATTTTTTTATTACAAGTAATTCCTTTAACCCACAACAGAAGTAAGTCTTTGAAAAGATTTCGAAGTGGTTACCAAGTAAATATAATTAGGAAATTATAACTAAAGCTAATTAATTCAATGTACCGCACAGTAATCAAGTTATAGGAAGCAACGAACACTTATCCTAACTTCAAATAATCACGTGCATACGCAAGGATGTACTTGTAATATGCAGGGCACCAGTATGAAGCAAATGTGCGTGGTGTACGGGTCGAAACCTTTTCGAGAAACCCTTTTTAAGACAATCACCAAGTTAACTCACCAACAACCAGCGACATTCACCAAGTAGTCGATCCACCTTGTAGCAGGTCTGCAAACACTACGCTACTACTGGGATCTACATTGATGACTTTGGTCCTTTTTCCAATTTCCTTATTTCTGATTCAATCGCGCTGAGGATCTTTGGGTACAGTCCTCTTCATTATTCTTTGAGTAACCTTCAACTATTTTATGATTAATATTTTATCCTAATTGTCAGTTAGGGAGTTCTGCTTTTAAAATAACGATTTCTTTTTATCTTCCAGTGGTATCTTCAAAGGCGAGCGTTCAGCTGGCGTAACCGATCAGTTCTTGTTGTGCCTCTCGTACAGACCCTCTGTCTGGTTTACGCCACCGTTTGCACCCTCAGCAGGATCACAGACCACCGGCATCACTGGTGGGATGTCCTCGTCGGTGGAATCATGGGATTACTCAGCGTTTTATATACTGTAAGTTACCATTTTAACCATTAACTTATATTTTTCTGTGTATTTTCAACCTGTAGCTCTAATTCGAGAATGTCGTTTTTTTGCAGACTAGCTGAATCATGTTAATATATTGTATATTGAATATGTTAATCAAATATTTAAAGATCTCTTGTTATTATAAAAGCCATATATTTAGTAAATATAATACAGTTCATATTACGCACTCCGAATTTTATTATCACGGTTTTCGAATCAGTTGAGGTACATACAGTGGCACCTTTCAGCCAATCTGCAAAAGGATGAAATTCTCAAGTAACAGAGCTACAAAGTTATCATAGATTAGTTTTCCATAAAGAATAAGATGCTTTTTTTTACTCGCCGATAAAGCTTGTAAAATAATTGTCTATATTTTATTCTGAATAGGTTTTGCGTTTGTCCACATTCTTACCTTATGTTAAATGATGTAAAGACTAGCTCTTCAAGGCAGCCACCGAAATAAACCTAAGAGTGATTTACAACAGAGTTTCAACTTTAGGGTTATATCCTACCACCGTGATACGGTTTCATCGACATTTTCTGTCACCAGAATCTTAAAAACAATGGGATCCGTGTCGACCATTGTCCCGATAATTAAATAATAACTTTCATTCTAGGTTCTGGTTCTGTGTAAGAACTTCTGCCAGCCCTCAGTCGTGAGTACCAGCGATATATCGAGCAGTGATGGGAACAATCATCAGTCGGTACGAAGGCTGTTGTCCAGCGAACCGCACGTGGTCGTTCCCTAGCCGGTAGCGGTGTAAGCTTTACGCTTACTTTGTTCGAATGACAGCCCTCACTCGACCTGTGAACTTATGTACAGTGGAAACAGTGCCAGGGATGTGAAGATTTTAAAGAATTCTTATGGAAATATAGAGAAGTAGGTTGTAGATTTCGTGAATTCGACAATCAGAATCAAGAAGTTAATGGACGAGATTGATCCGTTAAGTTAAGTTTTAGAAGTTAGAAGATTGTAAAGCTTTAAAATGATAATTCACAGCAATCATTGTTTAAAATATGTATGGAATTCGAAATATGATTAATTAACTTATTAAGGACATCGGACACAAGTCTTTTAAGTTCGAAAGATAATGTTAGTTAGTGTTGCCAATCGTATTAACATAATTAAGTCGCAATAATGACAGTGAATAAATTTACTTATGTAATTTTGATAAGTTTAAAATGTAAGATTACTTATTTTGTAATAAAAATGAAAGGATTTCAATTTCCTTACACAAATTTCTCGATACTTTTATCTATTAAGCACTTTCTATTTATGTCTATTTTATTTGCTCAAAATTTTGTACGTTCTTATTTTTTATAAGTGGCAACTTCAATATCAATTTGACTGAAGTGTTTAGCAAACGATTCTTGACATAGATAAATTGCATATTGTTGGTTTGTATCTGTGCAAACCTTTCAAATGTGAAATTTCTCTTGAATTAGTGTCTCGTACAACAATAACATTATCTGTGGTAACATATTGTGGAACCTAAAACAAACAGTGTTTAGTTAATGTTGCCAATTAATATATGACACCGCCATCTTCTAAATAAATCTGTCACAGAATATTAATACACGTATATTTTTTAATCCTCATATATTATTCATTTCAGTCGGTTTGTTGATACAAACAAACTTCTTCTACGACAGAACGTAACATATTTAGATGGTCTAGTTTCGGGCGTTATCGTTTATATTGTTGCAACATTACGATTATTTCTTTATTTGCAACAGATGTTTGTTTCACATCGGAATTTTTGGCGATATCTCAGTCTATTATGTCGCTTTTATTAATAAATTTGAGCTACTTGAGACTTTTACTGTATAATATTGGTAGCGTATTGTGTAATAAACGAAATAATTACCCTCGATGAAATAATATTGAATTTAGTCAGTTAAATTGGTGGCCATATTAAGAGAAATAAAAAGGTGTCTCTTTTCGGAAATTGTTATAATAAAATAAATAACTACTACATCCATCGTTCAACAATTAATTGTATAATCTTCATTATTCTGGTTTATATTTAAAAGGTTATACATATATATCCAATTTATACGAGCCGCAAGTAAATGTAATATTACAAAAACTCAAACTAGTTCTGCAAAGTCGTTTCATTTCAATTTAATACTAAATACAACTATTACTCCGAGTTAAGGTAATTTTTTAAATTGTAAATATTATTTTTTTATACGAATAAGTATTTATTTCAACCAAGCAGGCATAAGAAACTAAACGATGTGACAAATTGTATCAGTCGACAAGGGATATAACGAAATATAAAATATGTCATGTCAGAGTTCATATTTCGTTTACAAGTTACTCAAAGGCGTTTTAACATTACGCTTTATTAAAACGCCGATCTTATCTGTTTATTTCTATACGCTTTTATAAAATAATATTTGCTGTCACTTACTTACAACTCAGTCTAGTGCAAATATTATTTTAGCGCAAGTGTGCATGTTTTTATCTATGTCAAATTTGTTTTTATCTATGTCGATATTATGATGAATCTGAAGAATCAATAACTGAGTAACAACTGTCGACATTTTCCTCTCTCTTTAATACTTCTGAATATAAATCTCTAGATAATTGGAGTAAAATCTAAATACATTATTTACTCAGAACGCAACTCCAAGATTTAATAAATATATCTTAATTTATTAACCCCATTTTTTATTTGGGTGTAATTAAAAATAAACGTGAGTTGTGACGTAAAGTTATAAAAAATTAAGACACAAACTTAGATGTTAGCGACATTAACTTTTATTTGTATCTTTATATTGAATTTAGATTGCATTATAAAGTCCTAACTTCGCATATTGTAAATACATTTTAATTCCAGTGAACAATTGAGTATGTAACTTTGATAAGAATAATAAAGTTAAAAAAACAACTGTATAAATAAATTTTAATTTGTTTCGGTATTATTAATTAAATGGAATAAATGTATTGTACATAGAATATCTATTTTATCCTTGTTTTTTACGTTTGGTCTCGTGCGAAGTACACAGGCGTAACATAACCGGTCTTATTACAAAAAAGTTAAATACGTATTGAACCCTGGCATTAAAAAGGTGTCATATTAAATGCACCGCGGTCGCTGAATGTTCGCCATCTTGCTTTTTTGTCTCGCTTTGGTTACGTAAGGTTAGATTTGTGAAAAAGGACAACGTGACTTTGCCTCGGACGAGCGCGGTGCATTTATTAGGAAACTTTTTTTAAACCAAGTATTTAATACGTATTTAACTTTTTTGTAATAACACGGAACTAGCTTGTTTCCGATTACGCCCGTCTGCTTCATACGATTGAAATTTACAATATCAATTCCTAAAAAGGATAATACATTTATCGTATACTATAAACTATATAATTATTATAATATACTTGAATAAAAATTGCCTTTAGTCATAAAATTCTAATGTTATTTTGATGAGGCTTATTATATTACACAATACGAAACAATCAAAGGGTTCTTCGATAAATTTCGACCATGATGATTTTTTATTCCGAGTGTTTGTTACTTAGTAAATTAAAACTGTATTTATTATAACTTCTTAATTACATATATTCATTAAAAAATATACTTTTATCTGTCGACAATTAATTATGATCTATATTAATCAATTACAATTTACAAAACAATTGTCATCATTCATATGTGAATGACATCTTAATTATTGTTAATAAGTGCTATACAAATACTATTAGGAATGTGTAATATTTTGACAGTATTTGCTGTACAGTAGTACCTGCTTAGTTTTAAGTTTAATTAAATATATTTATTAATTAACAAGAAATGAATAGGTTGATGTTGACCCACCTTTTAACTCGTATAATAAATAGTAATTTTTGGATTTTATTATTTTTTCTTCATATTTTGCACGTATCAGCGATTCATCAATTTTGTGTAGTCCGGTGAAGCTGTTAAGACCTTGCACGGTCAATAGCGTAGTCAGTCCAAAAAAAAAATCAATTTTGTAATGCGCTAATATACGAAAATATTTTCTTTGAGATATCAAATACATTTATAGCGTGACAAACTTACACGCTTAAATACACGCTATTTTACTGTTATTTAGTTTTCATTATAAAAGAAAGCGTTAGTATAAAGGATAATATTTAATACGTACACTACAAAGCGAAATATGACCAGACAATAACGAAGTTGTAGTTTATGATGTACCTTGTGGGCGTATTGTATATTGTACATATTGTACATCTGCTTCATAGAAGCATAAAGGCGTAACTGGTATAATATTTATAACGTACGCCCTTTTAATATATGTTTTTAGCCTGTATTTATTTACACTTCAGAATTAACATAATGGTGTTTTTTCCAACCAAGAACATTGGGAGTTATTACATCGTCAATGCAAAATATAAAACAAAGCAGTAATGTAGCGAGTATTATATTTGGTAACTTTAGAAGTATAAGAGCGTAAATCAGAATAAGTTACGCCCTTACGTTTCTGTACTGAAGAAGAGATTCTTATGCGTGTTCTAGGATATTATGTATTTATCTAATAAATAATTAATAAATTAACATTCCCGTGCATTTAGATTACCATTACGTAGGCATATGAGATTGTTTTTATAGTGATTTCTTGTAAATAAGGCTATAATTCTGAGTGTTCGTGATGTGTTTTGATTAAATGACAAATTTTTATATCATTTGTTTTAATATTCTATCCATACATTATTTTTAATATAAAAAATCAAAGTTCTTACTCCACAGAAATTAGATTCTGGTAATTTTACTCATTAATAATGTTCTAATATTTTAGCATAGCATTCGTTGTTTTACTACAAAAAGGGAAGTAAATTCATATATTACGAATAAGGCACTATTGGCACTCCGAGCATTAATTATATATGTAGAGCCGAGAGCACACGGATGGCATTATCCTCCATTTGTATGTATTTTTACATCACGACCGACACTATGAAATGAAACGACGACTTCTTCGATTCTATTTATGCTTTTACAATAATCTCAGAGACAACACCCTCAGAGACAATAATTATCACTTACCGACAATAACGATAGATCTCACGATCTCACAAACAATAATGAACAATGAATCTTGCACAACCTCTTACAAGCACTTATAAAGGAATCGCCTACCTTCACCTACCGACAACCCAAATGAAGGAAGTCTTAGTTTAACGAAGTACTATCTATGATGTTGTAAATAGTTACACTTTATGTTCGCTAATAATTCTAATTATAAATAAATAACTATTTTAACACCATAAATTGAATAATTACGTTGTCATTAATTATGTCAAAGTAATTCACCGTTGTAACAACCGAAGTACATTACAAATCCTTATTTGCTATAAAGCTCATTTTAGATCGACAATTATTCTAGTAATTACAAAGTAATACTAATAACATAGTACAATGCCAATATGTTTTAATTACATTGATATTCATTCTAAACAGCAATTTTACTATTCTATCTCGACTGCACATAGAATGGATTTCCGGTTTTAATAAATAACAAAAGGTTCCAAATGTTACTTAAATCTAGAATAATTCTATTACAATTTCAAATGTCCGATTTTAATTATCGTGACACTAATTTAGGTCTACTTTAAATCAAGAATCAAATCAAGTTAGAAATGTTATTGCACGACGCCACTATTTCTTAAGATGGTGTCTCGCGTCGTATGGCGTGACACCGGCTTATTTAGTTACTTCTATCAGTGCTTATATGAATAAACATGTGGAATGCTTAGAAGTTATGAACAGTTTAATCTAATCTAAATTACTCAATAATTTAGAATAATCCACATCATTCGTATGTTTGTAGGATTCTGTAATAAAAATATGCGTTACTATTGATGTGTTAATTTCGACTGCTGGATGCTCCGACTGCTGGATGCTCCCACTATGACACAGCCATTCTGATCGACGGTGCGCGCTCTGCACCAGACGACTGCCCTGCCCTGGTGATGAGCAGGCGACTGCCCTGCGCTGGTGTGATGATTATGTCGAAACTAAAACAATTTTTTTTAGCTGCCCTTATGATTGGCTTGGGTTATGGTTTGAATTGCAGGAGATTTCTATTGGTATCGACATTAACTAACTCAGCAGAGCTTGAGTTATTTGGTTTATGTTTGGAACAATGCGATGTTTGGTTTTTGCTGCGATTGTTATGCTGTTCTAGCTGTATAATTTTATAGTATGTGAATAACAGAATGCAAGGTAAGGAGTTTCGGACCATTGCTACGTGACAGGCCCGAAGGCTTTGATTTGACAGGATATAGGGAATTGGTCCTGAGCGGTCCTATGCGCCGTGTTCCCGCAGGATAACGCCCAGTTTTGTGGGCGTGGGTTCGAATCCCACTTCTGATGTCAGAGTATATATGTAGAGCCTGTAGAGAGCCGAGAGCACATATACATTTTTATAAAGTTTATTAATCAACCAAACATATGCTGATTCTCAATACAAAATATCAATGTATGATGTACACCGGCCGCTATACGCTTACGCTTACTGGCACATCCCGATGTCATCGTAAGTTTATTTTCTGCCAAAAAATACCGATCAAACCGCCTAAAGAAGTTTTAACTTCAAAAAGTCCTGATATGTTGAAAATGTATATACATCTTTTGAGTACAGCGGTAGGTCAAAATAAAATATTGTCTTTGGCAACCCTGGTTATACAGTAAAGAGTACAGATTATAGAGGAAGGACATTTGGCTGATTTTTGAATTGTAGTTTGTTATGTAGTGGATTTTATATTTTATTCTTAATCTTGTGCTATTTCACTGTATATTTTGTAAAATTGGTGGTAATTTACATAATATAGTTTAGTTTTTGTGCGCAAGTGAAGTGGCTGGAAAATAATATCACGGAGTATGAATACTAAAATACCACAACAACTGCGTAGATAGTTCTAACAAGGAGACTGCCGTCTTGTTAGAACATTGAAATTACCACAAGACACTTCACAATGGCAGACACAATCTAAAAAAATTGTTGTCAAAAATAAAATTATTTAAAAAAAACGCGGCGGCTTCTATTTACCCCCATGCTGTGTATTATTGGCTAGATCTTGTGTAGTATAGCGTTTAGTTACTGTATACTAGTAAATGGTAAACAATAACAATGAACATGAATTTTGGATGTCACAAGAACTGCCTGGAAATTTTCTAACACGAGGACCGCCATTTTGTTGTAACGCTAAGTTAGGTATCATAAAACAATAAGTGTGTATTAATTGTAAACTTGATATGGTAATTATAATTGTCAAGAAGATGGGTTGCCAACATAAGAGAAAGAAAAATATAATCTTACTCTTCTTACCATTATCCCACCTAAGTGCTGAGTGCCTTAAACGCTCGCCCTAGTAGTCCGGTGAAGCTGTTAAGACCTTACTAGGTCAATAGCATGGACAATTCGAAAAAAAAATCCCACCTATGTTTTCCTATTCCGCTCTCCCCTGTCAAATCTTTTTTTTCTTCTCTAATTGACTACGCCATTAACACTGCTGTCAGATGTCAACTCAGTATTCACAGCTTTTATACACATATCAATTTCCACACAACACATCCAAACCTTTTTCGGTCTTTCTTTACTCCTATATTCGTCCACGTATATATTCAAGACTTTTTTAGTAACTTACTAAAAAGAAAAATATAATAAAACGATTAAATTGAACTAATTTGCTTCACAGCAGAATATTATGGTGACTAATAACATCTTATCGGCGTTATCTAAACGCGCATACTTATGGTTCTTCACTTAATTGATTTTTCAAATTAGAAATCTTTAACCTAATTATCATTTTTAATTTAATTACAAACATTCCAAAATTAACGCAACAACATTCCTCGACCGAAATGGTATTGAATGAAAGAAATATAGAATAATAATAGTAAAAACAACACAATCATTTATATGATAGTCGAAGTTAGCGAAGTTAGCGAAGTAACGGTTCAGTACCATTTTCCCCGCTGGTTGTCAGCCGATTTCCTTTTTTTTATTTACTAATTATTGACGAGCGTTAGAGTTACGAATAAAAAGAATACTTATAAATCTCTATTCGTCATAATTCTCGCTCCTTACGTCTATAATCGGCAATATTTTTACAATATTATATTAAGAGTGTTACGCCGTCGCTTCACACCACAATTGGCAACTAAGAGTTCCAGTCCCACGATGCGATAGGTGTTCAAAGTATTGCGCCATCGCTACACAACACAATCGATGACTAAGAAGAATGCTGAGTTCCCAGTCCCAAGGTGTGGCAGTTCAAAGAATGCGAGTCAACGATTTCCACAAACCGATGCACAAACTTAGTGGAAACGTTCGGTGGTCCGACTCCTCCGTTCCCACATTGTCCACGTATAAGTACTTGGACGAAAACAACAGAAAGACAGTGCTAACTTAATATCGGGAGCATTCACTTGCTGTTAGTTTAGGTTTAGTGTGAGAGTAAGCCTAATATCGGCGACAATCTCTAGTGTTAGAATCATTTTGTAATTTCATTTAATAAATTAATTTAAAGTAATTTGGGTTTTTTTGGATCCTCCGGCTCTGACCTTCGTAATTAGAGTGTCAACATTAAAAAAATTAAAGAATAATATTTACAAGTATATATCAACACGTAAAGAAAAGCCTTTGTACATATATTTATGGTCAAATTTGATCAGTAGAAGTCATAGTAATAATAAATACGTTTTCAGTAGTTTATACTGAACATTATTTTACTCTTAATATGTGTTAATCACATATTATTATACTAACTGCTCGTCCCGGCTATGCACGGATGTGTAAATTATGATATTTTTCAAAATCTTCCTAATCTCTTGTGTCCCATTCACTCTTTTTTTAAATGTCATAACTGGCAAACGAACTTGTGGGTCACCTGATATTAAGTGATCGTCCATGGACACTAACAACACCGGAGGAGTCGAAAGTGCGTTGCCAGCCTGTGTTAGGGGGAGGGGAGAAGAGGTGGGTTTATCGCGCTCTCATTAACCGAACGAAACGCAACAAAGCAAGCACTGTTACTTCACGTCGGTTTTCTGGGAGAGGGTGGTACTACCCCGGGCGAGCCGATTCATTCATGCTGAAACCAGTAATAGCTTCAGTGTGGCTCTAAATATGTTATCAGAATTGACCTGATAAAGAGTTTCTGCTAATTCTGTACATAGTTTTAAAAATATACTCGACAACTGGCTAAAGACCAATAAATTAACATTAATAAGTAAATATTAAAGTGATCGAAAATCCAAAAATTTCAACACCGTATGTGATATAAACATACTATCAACAATTATGCTGCTCGTCTATTAACAAATAATAAGACTCTTTCTACAGGTTAAATAGTAATAATATACATAGGCTATAAGTAAAATAACGTAGGTATACTCACTGTACATACAAATCTTCATTATATTTGGTAAACCGATTTTGAAGTCAATCAAGACATAAACAGATAACTTAGAATAATAACGTTATTATTCTAAGGCAGATAACAAACAATATTAACAATAATTTATATCTGTATGAACTTGTAAATGGCCATATTTATCTTATTACTTATATTGTTAAATTTTGTTAGCTACTGCTAATGTCGAAAGTTGCTACTAATTCAGCCGTAGATTGTGTATCATCAGCTTCCACAATCGCCTTTAATTCGTCATTGTCGACCAAAGTTTTCGGACGACCGCGAGGTTCATTTTTCAGGTCGAAATTCCCAGAACGGAAGCAAGCAAACCAATAACAGGTGGTGCGTTAGTTTGTAGTGTTAGCTCCGCAAACGTCGTTGATGTTGCGTGCCGTTTGTGTCGCGTTGCTGCCTCGACGGTATTCATATTCCATAATTACTCGAATTTTTAACGTATCCATGATGACAAAAAGATTGAAATGCGATGAAAATGTAACACTGATCAATAAACAAATGACTACTTTTGGAAAAAGAATTTCATGTTTTTAAAATAAAATTAATTTGAAATTAGAATTCTTAGCCAAACAAAAATTATTTTGATTTGAAATGGCCAGTACTGCAGAACGGCAATTTCATTTCCAAAGACCTAATATATATATATATTTATTTGCAATAGATGTTTATAACAGAATTCAGACATAAAATCACAAGTAGACATCAAAAACTATAGACATTCTATATAAATTCAAAAGAGAGTAACAGATTGATAATAATCGATTGTACGCAACTTGTTTAACGTTTCAAATCTTGATAGTGTAGTGTTAAGTGAAAAGCATCAATAAATTAACACCTACGTTAGTACAAATGTTGAAACACTGATACCTTTACCTTATCTGACCGCTTTAATCTCCCATTCCGTTAAGATAAAGCAGTATAAGATTCCCATTCGACGTTTTTTGAATAGTTTAATTTACTAAAATCAGTTTTTAACTGTTTTCAACATATAACATTCAATAACTTTCTAGCATTATAAATTGAGGCGAAAGCCGGTCAATAAGAATGTAAATGTAACGTGTCTGTTTGTGAAAAAAATGTTGCATGTGTCTAGGTATACGTAATAAAACAGAATGCAATCATTTTTAGAAATGTCTGCCTGTATGTTTGTGTGAACACGCATCGCTGCTAAAATACTGCGTTCATGATAAAACTTATTCAAGAAAATCATAAAGCATATCTTCGAGTTATATTTAGTTTTTGTTTCATTAAAATCGGTGCGGTGTATCAAAACTTATTGTAATTTTAATGACGAGGCATCTTAAATACGAGAGAGAATTAGATAATATCTATACGTAATACATTCAGATGTCTTTATTAGTCACTGTTTAGACAAAGTCGCGGGCACAGTTAGTATAATATATAACTAAACGCAATGAATAACAAATAGTTCTGCTGTCAATTATCAGTTATTCACAATTATTATTTATCGTTATTGTGGCGTTATGTAAACAAGCAAGCATTACGCAATAACCAATAGGTGTAAAAGAGAAAGGACCTTTACTATTACTTACGGTCGGCGTCAAAATATGAACAGCGAGTATTCATCTAATCATAGTTTAATTGTTAATTATTGCAATATGGCAAGAAGGTAAAGACAATAGCAGAATAATTGAAAACGGTTTATAATAACAATTGCTATTAATATATAATAACTGGCCTCTGCGGTATTGACGGCATTTATTAATTAGTATATTTTATGTACAGAGGAACTAACACAAGCGCCATCCAACTTGCACTACTTGTCCATATATCATTAAATGCATAGCACATATAATAATTGTAGTTTCTTGAAACTTTAATCTTTATAATTCTTCTGTCCTTGTGGACACTATTCCAAGTGGAGATAGGCGCTATATAATATAGGCTATATATACAAACCACGTAAAGTTATGGCGCCATTTGACAGCTAAATCCTAAAAGTGGTGCCTTTTCAGAACTTCTATGATCTGTGTTGCATTGTTAATTCAATTTACACGAAACATTGTATATGGTTGAATTATTCCTTATAACAAAAAATATAAAAATTTGAGCGCCAGAATATATCCATCTAGTATGGACAAGTCACAGTAACAATTTTTATATAAAATAATGATTAGAAGTAATCAAAACAGACTTCACTCTCTCATTGGTTTCAATAACAATTAAAAATGCGATCAGTTTAACAGATCAACCAAGGCTTTTTTTTCGAACTGACTATGCTATTGACCTAGCAAGGTCTTAACAGCTTCACCGGACTACTAAGGCGAGCGCTTAAGGAACTCAGCCGATTTTATTGACAACTAGCTCAAGGGTGCACGGCACACCTCGGCTTGGATTGTTGCCTGATACATGCAATTCGTGACCTATCAGAGCTAATCTTTTCTTTTTTTTTAATCGACATACGCGCGATCATCCAAGGCTTCATACCGGAGCAGTGTATGTACCTACTGCACTCAAAAGATGCCGGTACCACTAACATATTAATAACTAGCTGTACCCGCAGCTCCGCACGCGTTTTTTAAAATCGTATTAAAGAATTATAGAATTGTGAGACTATGTACAATTACAGAAACGCTCTTTAAAGACAATTGTAAGTATGATGCGCACGCCACTAAAGGTAACATGTAACGTGTACATTAGATATATAAATACAAAGAGCGTGCCAAATGAGGTTTGTCATCAGCATAATATTTGGAACCATAACCAACCATATAACTACCTCAGTGCTCACTTACACTGTATAAGGAACTATTGAAACAATAACTAAAAATATTATTATAAAGATTTATATTTACATTACATTTAATATACATTGCCCTTATTATAATTAAGATTTAGTGACTATACAAAAAATAAACGCTTGTCTGTTCCGCAACAAATTGTATTATGCAACTCTTTACGTAATACTCTTATTAGGAAGACCTCTATATCATTAATGTTATTAATAATTATAATGTCGAATTGTAAACAATAAGCCGATAATTATTTCTGTCATTAAAAATAAAGAATAAGTTGAAATCTTGCTAAATTTCATGCAGACAAAGTCGCGGGTAACAGCTAGCCTAAAATAGAATAACCACAATTACTTTTTATTAGGTTCGTTATCTACCATTGAAAGTCCCGTGAAAATCGATGTAACCGTTTTGGTGATAGCACAGCGGGCGAAGCCACGGTTAACAGCTAGTATAAACTAAAATTGCTTAAATTACTTTTTATAAGATCAGCTATCTGCCAGTGAAAGTGATCTGAAGATCGATCGAATCGTTTTGAAGATAGCATGGCAGACGAAGCCGCGGTTAACAGATAGTCTAATTTAAAGTAGCCTAAGTAACGCGCTGTAATTTTCTCTATCTGCCAGTGAAATTCCCGACAAAATCGGTTCAGCCGTTTCGAAGATTACCCGGATCAAACAGACAGACAGACAGACCGACAAAAATTTTAAAAATTGCATTTTTGTTATCAGAAGCGTGTATACTTTCATACCCAATCAGTGAAAAAATTTATTTTGATATTACATACACACACTTCATTTTTATTATATGTATGTATATAGAAGAAGATAGATAGAATAGATGAACTATGCAAACAGTCAGTGTTATCGAATGCAACTGTTACGCCATGCGCCTCCGGAATACGTGCGTTTGCTGCGAATAATTGAATGCTGTAAGCAGCGGCGCGTTTTTTTTTTCTTGAACTGACTATGCTATTGACCTGTTAAGGTCTTTACAGCTTCACCGGACTACGAAGCAGCGGCGCGGCTCTCGGCGCGCTTTATATACCTGCGCAGACGTGTACAACCTACATCACCAGCCTAAGCTGAACCCAATTTCATATGATTGATCATATAGATCTGAGGTCAACTGACATTGGTTATTTTAATTTTCCGAAACTGATCATTTTTACCTTATATTTATTATTATTATGTAATCATAATTTTATATAGACGATTATTAGTATAATGAAATTTAGTAAAGTTGCAGTCAATGCTACTGAAAAGAGAAAGAACAGTAGATAGATAGTTTAACAAATGTTCGACGTGATTCTTTAAATTGGCATAACTTTTTTATTTACGAACCGATTGACATGAAACAAACACTAAATGTTAAGTGAACCTTACCACGATATATCAGTGAAAACCACATCTAAATCGGATAAGGCGTTTCTGAGATTAGCGTGCACAAACGCACAGACAAACAGATAAACAGACAAAAATTCTAAAAATCATTGTTTTGGGTTCTATTGCATTTATAAAGACCCCTAATAATAGTTTTTCTCATATATACTTAATGTACAGACAGCGGTCAGTTACATTTTTATTATATGTATATATAGATTTATAATGTAATTGTCATAACAGTTCAAAAACGTTCTATAGTATATCGTGTAAAAGCAAAAAACCATAGAGTAACAAACCCGCGCCTTTGTAAATGTAAGCGGTTTCACAATTCTATGCAAAAAACATTATTAGACAAGGATCAAGAAAGACATAAAGTATGAGGCAATAAAAATAAAATACACAACATCACGAGTTCAATGTAGTTCTAGAAGGGCGACGTAAATTCTATCGCGTGACTTACGCGCTTTAGGACGCTTACAACGAGCTGTGTAGTTCTCAAGCCGTGTTTATCACCTAAGTTATTTAGACTCGTTGCAAATCTTCAATTATAAATAGTAGTAAATCTAACATGCTTATACTTTTTCGAAATAAAATTATTCCAGGTGTTTTTACACGTTTTCCTCCCATTGTAACTTGTTAAGATAGTTTCCTCCCTCTACCATCTGACGAGGGAGCCGAAGCCGAAACAATCTATTCCCTGTCCCCTGTCCCCTTTGGATAGGCAGAGTGGTACTATGAGGAGTGCCGTGTGCTAGGTGCTAAGGATATAACTTTTCTCCGTACACTACGGTCCTCGGCAGACTAAGGCTTCTTTTGGCTTTACTCTAATGCAGATCCGAGATACAAGTACCTAATCATACTTAGTTAACCTCACCAGACAACTTGTACCGCAAGCCGCTTAAAAGAATCTCGTTCCAAAAATAATAAATACAATAAAGTTTATTCGATTGTAACGTAAAAATAGCCCCGAAACAATCTCAAATAGAATCTGACCGCTGTAAATTGTGATAATAGACATTAATTGCTTTCCCTTCGTTCAATGTTTGGTGTTTTAACATCGGTAAATCTTTCGGATGGTGATAAAATTATCGTGTTTAACGTAACGCAAATAATGTACGAGCAGAGTGCACATTATCGTATGACGCAACACGCGTGTGTAACCACGATACGCTTTTATTTACAACATCAACTTTGTTTCAATATCTCTGTTTGGGATCGCTTGTACTCGATCCATCGAATACATCTTTTGGTGAAGGCTAAATTAACACAAGATTTCATTTGCCGCCATTTTTGCAGCAAACTGTTGGCCAACCTGAAACAATATGAACGCCGAGAGTTTATAGTTAGTAAAAAATGGGGCGTTATACGATACAACGACGTATTTTCATTATTAAACAATATTTTAAACATAATGAAAGTTTGGCGGCCGTACTTCGAAGATTGTATACAAAATATGGTCAAAATAGTATTTTTAACCTCGTCAACACCATTCGATTTCTTTTAATGGGGTTATTTGTAATCAAAGGTCTATGTCAACAAGTTCACAACCATTTGTGCATTACAAGAAGAAATTAAACGCTGCATCTACGAAATTCACAACACAATTATGCAAGTAATATGATGAAAATTTTCGACGAAAGAATACATATGTGCCAGGAAAGCCGTGGAGGTCATTTTCCCGTTATGTTATTCCATAAAAACTCTATCCTATATACTTTATAATTCAATGAAAAAATTAATTTGTTTTCTATTTCATTCAAACCTTGCGTTAATTTTGGGACAGCCTATATAATAACCATATATATAACTTTACAAACAAAAATGACGTGTTATGACGTCATCAAATTTATAATTTTAACTGATCCGTAGTCTAAAATTAAAAATCCATCCTATCAATACATATTATAAAGTAAAAGTTACCTGCGACTTCACAAAATAACAATTTTGCAAAAAAGAAACAAAAAAAAATGATAATACTGATAATTATATATAAATTAAATTTTTAACTAGAATAACTTTTTAACTAATATAGACCAACTATACTCAACCTGCGGCCCGCAGGGTCTTTGTAGTTGGGCGATCGGATTATACTTTATTTACTATTATTTTAAATTTCGTGCACATCAGGCAAACTATAATCACGCTGAGTAAACTAAATAGATCTAAACCCGACCGCAATGCGTTCCTTATGATATATGATATAACGTCTATATATAAATTCTCAGAGACAAAACAATTGACTACATCTTCCGCCTGTGTTTCGAAATGGATTTTCTTAACGAATTTTTGTTTAGAATATATTAATGATCTTTAATGTTCTCAATGAAAAAAATTGGGAACAGTTCGTTTTTTTCCCTCAATATTTAAACTTCAAAAATTAATAAATTAAGGACAAATTTCAATTAATTATCGATCACTTGTATCTATCTATCTATGGCAATTCTTGTATATTTTTATATAATCAGAATCTCGGAAACAGCTCCAACGATTGTACTGAAATTTTATATTCGGGAGGTTTCAAGGGCGATAAATCGATCTAGCTGGTTTTCATTTATAGAAAACCTTTTTATCAATATTTTCAGGCAATGAAAAATGTAATTAAATATTAAGGTAAAATTAGCCACTACAATCAAAAATGAAATCAAAATAGTGACGTCAATAAAATTTACGACGGCGCAGCGCTCGGCACAACGAAACTATCGACGAACGGGAACGACGTCTAAAGTATTCGCGACAGATTGTAGCTACTGAAAATAACGAACACCGGAAGTGACGTCTAAAAGATTTGCTGCAACATGCGGCACCATGTTTGAACTTTGAAAATGACAAACAACGAAAATACCGATTAGAAGTATAAAGGCGTCGAAACGGAAGATGTCATAGAGTTATAGAACTTCATAATTACTTACCGACATATAAATTTTCCGTTACTGTATCTGTGCAATATCACGCTTTAGAACCATTTGAAGTTTTATGTATCCATAATGGTGCGATTGCATTTCCCTGAGGGACACGTTCCTAAACGTATAAATAGAAAGTATTTTGGTGACTGTTGTATGCATGGAAGAATTTTGATGGAGCATAATCCAAATGAATAAGGACATCTCATTTTAAACCGTCACCTACATACGGAAGAATTTCATGATAAAATAAGAAATATTACGCATCTTTTTGTCCATCATCCTTTAATGCAGAAAATGACAGAACATTAAATAGTCATGGTATTTTTTTTTTCGAACTGACTACGCTATTGACCTAGCAAGGTCTTAACAGCTTCACCGGACTACTAAGGCAAGCGCTTAAGGCACTCAGTCGATTTTACTGTGATAACTAGCTCAAGGGTGCGCGGCACAACTCGACTTGGGCTGTTGCCTGATTCATGCAATTCGCGACCTATGAGTTATTGAATTATTGAGTTATTGAAACATATATATGTACCAAGCATACATACCTCAACAACTCTTATATGTATTTTGTGTTGGATAATTTTTCTAAACTGTTTCAGTTCAATAAGGGAAAAACAAAAATATAAACCCTTCCACTTTCATGTGTAAGCATGTGTGCGTGCACGTGTGTGGAGGGTGTTGCAGTGTTGTAAGATTTTGTGTCACTGTATCGCGCGAGCAGCGTATTCAAGGGCCCCACGCCGAGGGAATGGATCTAGGCTTGAACCGCTTCCGTGGGGGGCCTGGTTTGGTGTGCGGGAGCGAAATTTACCCCCAAACCACGGATTATCTCATTTATAGTTTTATCGTTTGTGCAGAAGTATATCATAAAATGAATATGACAAAGGTACCCGTCGCAAAACGATGCGGGTGTCTTTGAGCAGCAACTCTACTTTTTAGATTTTATTGAAATTGTTAATAAAAGAGTTACTTAATTCTGGTATTATACCTCAACGATCAAGTTATTTGAAGTGACTATGACTTAGTTGTTAGTGTTTTCGGACACAGCGTCAATGATCGTAAGTTCCAATTCTTGGAACTGAGTGGGAGCTTTCGGTGAAGGAAAACATCGCGATGTAACCATAGCATGGCGGTAAGGTTCATCATTGAACATCAAATGAGGTCGTGTTCAAAAGCTAAAACTTATAATGTATAGAAAAAGAGCACAAATATATAATGATGCGAGAAGTAAAGGACGAAACGAAACAGCCAACTTCTGCCCAAAGGTTACCCGCACCATACGTAAAGCTTTTATATTTAGGCTTTCAGGTGGAGCTGATCGTAGCAGGTTTAATATTTCAGCCTATAATGTTTTATGCAGTATTGACACTAAATATTGATGAAAGCTTCTGAGAGGATGAATTAATTGTTTACCGGCAAAACAAAAAATAAAATAATTTTAAAGAAACGAGCTAAGCACGGTCATTCAGGTATTATATATAAATTGGAAATGATTAAATAGTTACTTCATTATCTTTTTCTTGTTTGTTTTCGCGGTCGATTTTTTGTTTAGAAGCGTTTACTTTTTATTCGTACCATCGACATGTCGAAGCTTTTATTCATGTCCCTATTCGTCATACACCTTACATTTATAATTCTTACATTTAATAATCAACAATACATGAAAACACTTTTGCAAAAAAAATTTTGAAACTAAAAAGAAATAGTAAATTATAGTCGAATTCCGATCACTGAACGATAATCAGTATCTAAATAATTTAGACAAAAAATATTTAAATAAATAGACTTCAAATAATTTAGTTAGTACTTTTTGAAGTAAAACTTCTTGAGGCGCATGAGGGTAAAATTTTTACAGATGTAACGTCACGCAGGTATGTAACGGAAGTGACGCCATTTAGACGTATTAATTAAAAAACAGATTAAATAAATAAAAAAAATTTTTTTTGTTTGTATAAATATAAACAAGACTTAGTTCGCCAAAGAAGTTTCACTTCTGACACGTGTACTTTGTACGCACGCACTTTTTTCATTTCATAATATCTAATTTTATAATTATTTGACGTCACACCAGGGGCACGGTTTCATGCAAATATGATCATTTGTGACAAGGTTGAGTGGAGGTCATGTCACGTAATTTATGGATGCTACCCTAGCCCTAACTATAAATTCGAAAGAAGTTTATTTGTTCGTTACGATTGCGACTAAACTATTCAATTGATCGTCATGAAACATTTTTTGCATACACATTATCTCAAACTTTAACCAAATATTCCTGTAACATTTTTAGCATTTTAGTTATACACCGGGCATTGTGAAGCGGTATTTACTTTTTAAATTTTAATAAGTTGTCATGTTAGAGGATGTTAACCCCTTTGTGTAATGCAGGAATAATTAAGTTTCATGTTCGTGCAAAAGTCCAATAAAAGCTATTTACCGACGTCAGATGTTGGCATCGCCCGGGCCACTGCATCGTATTATTAAAAATTTAAAAAAAGTTAGTATGACATGCAACACTTCGTGTGTTATAAATTTATTAACTGCACCGTTTAAATTAAGAATATACATACAAAATAAGGAAGCCTATATTTTTTTGGTTATATCAGGCATATTACTAAAGACATGGCTTTGACCTTTCAAACTGACGTTTAATTTGGCTGTATAGTCTAGATACCTTTGGCTTTTCCTTAGCAATGAAAAACAGGAATTAAAAAAAGTCTTTGGAGTTAGTCTGTCACGGACACGTACGTATTACAGTCCTTGTCGATCTTTTGCCTGCTCTAAATATATAAAAAATAGTACATCATATCTTAATATATTTTATTTAATCTTGAAACTCACTGTTTAGATACATTTTTCAGTCATTTTTAGTGAGTATTCGCTTGCCAATATATGAAGAGCGCCAGTCTTTTTTACAGGTATCGCTAGTTCCGCGTGAATCGCTCGGTCGTGCGTTTTGTTTTACGCAGGTATTTTAAAATGGAGGGAAAGGTTTTTTATAGCGATCGATCATTATATCAGCTATATAGAGGCTTGTAACGATAAATATACTTATTATTAATATGAAGCTTTTGTGGTTGATTTTTTTTTCCAAATGCTATTAAAATTTGTCAATATAAGATGGATAAATCAAGTAAGTAATCTAGGCACTATTTATACTGATCGAGCAATATTATATGAAATGAATACGCCAAGTCAATTATTTACGTATTTAAACTTAATTATTCATTACATTTATTATCCTTTATTGCTATGTGATCTTGTTTGTACGCTGGATTAGTTAGGTTATGTTGGAAATGCCATTATGAAGCAAGGAACAATTTAGCCGTAGAAAAATCTTTTTATGCGATAACAATAGACAATAACCTCAAAATTTAAAAATATACACATTTCTCCAAAATAAACAAAACTAGTATCAATTATGAAGTATATATGCAATTATCAAATATCAACTTGTCATTATACATATTGTCCGAGCAGTAAATATAGGCTCTGATTGGTCAATAACATAAATACCAACGTCCATTTTTATATATACAAATAGATTTATTAAAAATCACTGTTCACTATTGGATTATACACGTGCAGATTATAGAAGTTTTCAATTAAGCTGACTACAAGAGTTGCCATTAAATAAATTCATGTTACACCACACGAACAACATTTTATGGTGCACGTAATGTAAATTTATTTATATTACATCTCTTGACACGGTTACAAACACCATATGTGCTATCATTCGCACAAATCTATATTATTTAGGTCAAGTAATTGTGCGGTATGTATTTCTTAAATGGCACATTAAAATGGTCATAGAAAAAGTGGAACTTTATGTCGTAAAAATCAATTATAATTCTCCGTGGGAGTTTAAGTAATTAAAAATGTGTTTTATTTACGAACTAGCTGATTCTCGTGACTTTGTCTGTTTTGTTTATTACCTTAACAACTGTATGTACAGAGGAAAGATAAATAAGAAATCTGAAAGGAAAATATATCCTGCTTAGAAAATTATCTGTAAATAATGTTATTTGTTTCTTCCCCTCTTTTGTGCATGAAAAACTGAATACTAATTTTGTACTGTAAAGTATCTGTCTGTCTGTAACTCAAAAATTACTGAACGAATTTTCATGCGACTTTCACCAGTAGATAAAGTGATTTATGAGGAAGGTTTAGGTATATTTTTAAGGTATATAATTTGTCAAGGTTTCTTTTATTATCAGGGCGGTATAACGTCCGCTGGGTCCGCTAGTTAATCATAAAATATTAGTAGGTTATGTACATAACACATAAATATATTGGAAATGTATACTTTTAAATATCATTTTGAATTGCCGGGGAACTAGAAAATATATGTATTAATATTTATTTTTTTTACTTTTGAATTAATCTTACCGTGAACGCACTCATAAATCATAAATGTCATAATTTTGTGATCAACGACTAGGCAAACACTAGGATCGCCTCCATAACAACACGTAGTGAATATATATAGGTATGTATGTTGTAATGTATAAATTGTTATACGCCATACATTGTGCAATGTTCAATAATATGTTAATAAGTTATGGCATACGGGAGAAGCGTTGAGAAATGCCGGTATTATGTACAGTCGCGGACAATATTGCTATCCCTACTGAAACCGTACCAAGAACTAAGTTAATTGAGTTGACATACTACGTATGTATTCTCTTTTTAATGATAATATTCACATGGAAAGAGGCAAAAAAATGGACTCCTTAAGCACATTACGCCCGCTGAGAAGTGCGTTTGACATATTTACAATTTTTACTTACACTAATAAATTAGTGGATGATTTGTAATTCGTTTAAACACAGATGATTTAAGACTGTCTTTGTTAAATATATATGTTAATCTGTGGTTGAAGATTTGCCTAGAGTACAAATTGTATCTATGGAATTTATATTACTATTTATGTATTTATGTTCGACTTGGCTGTATGATCTATGATACCTTTGCCTGTTCCTTAGTAAGGAAAAAATTGAAAAAGTGACCAAAAAAGAATTTATATTACAGTAATCTATGTACTGTTTAATAATAGAACCTAAGTAATGTTAGAACTTAAAAATTTCATGAATTACTGTCTAATTTACAATATATTTTAGCACTAATACTTAAATATAAGTAGGTATATTAGACCGTTATTAACATGCATTTGTTTTTATATACAGCATTTCAAAATAATATATCCACTGCAGTTGTATAAGGCTTTAATTAATAGTGTCATTGTCTGTACTGCCACCTGACGCACAGGAGTACCTAGTTTAACAATCATATGCAGAATCCATCAATTTTTAATTAACTCTTTGATACTCTGCGATCTATATTTTGAATATGAGAAACTGTATAACAATATATTTTGTAAGTTTACGATTTATAATCAACCTATTCATTATTATTGTTTTAGTATGTTGTTTATTACCTGTAATAAATTACATATACTTGTAATAATATAACTGCATCATTTTGTATGCTATTGTATTGTACCGCATACATTTAAAATGTAAAATTTTAGGAAATAATACATTAAAATCTGTCATAAATTTAGAATTTACGACTATTAATCTCCTAATTATTGCTAAATTGATTACCAGAAAATATGTTTACGTACAAGTAGTAATTAGAAACAAACAATAGTCAATACACTACTTTTAACTATGGAACAACTATTAAAATTCTAGACTACATAGATAGACAATAGAAATACATAGTTAGTTACTAATCTGTAGCACTTAGACGAAATACAGGTTATATAGGCGATGAACAATTTTTTCACTTAGACGAGATACAGATTATATAGGCGATAAACAATTTTTAGAATAGGAAAAATTTTCGAATGGGGTTTTTGGGGGGATCTTTGGCACTACATTGTGTAACGTTGGTGGTGCTTTATGTAATATAGTTTTGTTATTGTGCATAAGTGAAGTGTATCGGAAATAATACCATGGAGCATGGATTCTGACTTTTTTTTTACATGGGGAAATCCTACTGGATAAACCACCCTCCCGGGGGAGAGAGTGGGTTATGTCCGACTCGCACGAACTAAAACTCCATGGGTGCCCGCAGCCGCCATGATGGAGGACAAGGGATAACGAAAACTTGCCACAAAAACTCCCAGGAAAGTTCTAACACAATGGTGGCCATTTTGTTAGTTTATTGAAATTATATCAAGAAACTTGTAATATCGTAACTCACTTGACAATGGCAGTAACAGTTTACTAGAAGACTGGTTGCCAAAAATAAAATAGAAGAAGAAGAATTAAGTACGGCGTGACCAATAACTTATAAGTTAATGTACAAACTCATCATCTGACTCAACTCATGATCCAGACGGATGATTCAATTCATGTATATTTACTGTCTACGCACAAATAAAGTTTAGATGAATCAGTGACATTTCACTCAGACGCTAAGTCTAAAGAAGCAAGATCAAATTTAATAATAAACATGAATTTTATATTAAACATGTTATTACTACTAATTACTGCCCGCGTCTTCATTCGCATTAAGATCTAACCTATCTCTCGGAAGCACAATTTTTTTAATGAATCGTACTCTATGTCGTTTTATGTAGGTACGCCTTACTACATATATACAAGTTTAGACGTGACAGTGTAAGAAACAAACCCATTTTCGTGTTTTTTACTAGTATAATTTGTTAGGATAAGGATTGTTAGAAACATATTACTTTCATGAGTACGACTAGGGAAATTTACGCGGTTTCGAAAGTGACCGTTTTACAAAGTTTAAAGGTAAATATATTGATTATATTTTGCTACTTTTAATCACTTTATGTACTGGTGAAAACCGCACGACAATCCGTTCGGTAGATTTTGAGTTTATTGCAAACAGACGGTCTGTAACGTGGCAGAGAACTTTCTTTTATAATATGTAGTGATTAAACGTTGTCGGTGTTATTACAAAAAAGTTAAATACGTATTGAATACTTGTTTTAAAAAAGTTTGGGTACTTACGTATTAAATGCACCGCGATAGCCGAACTTTGCTCTTTTATCTTGCTTTGGTAAGGTTAGGTTCGACGCGCGAAAAAGGATAACGAAAACTTGCCTCCGCAGCTGTCGGCGGGCGTGAAAAAAATTGTTGCAGGTGTTTAGGAATAAGTAATAGAACACATTCCAATCATTTTTAGTAACGTCTGTCTGTCTGTTTGTTTGAACACGCGTCATTGTTAAAATGCTGCATTCATGAAGGAACTTCTTCAAGAAAATGATAACGCATGTCTTCGAGTAATATTTAGTAGGTATTTATTTTATTAACACCAATTCGGTCTATCAAATGTTATTCTACTTTTAATAACGACGCGACTTAAGTACGAGAGAAAAGTAGATAGTAGTTTGACCAGAATACATTCAAATGATTTTATTAATCACTGTTTTGGACATAAAGTTTCACGCGGACGAAGTCGCGGTCTTATCTAGTATACAATAAATCTCAAATTACCAAAAAATGGATCGTTTACCGATACTACACTTACCATTACCCTTAGACATTAACTGTGTTATTACAAAAACGTTAAATACGTATTGAATACTTGCTTTCAAAAAGTTTGGGTACTTACTCGTACGTATTAAAGGCACCGCGCTCGCCGAACGTGCGACATCTTGCTCCTTTATCTCTGTTTGGTTAGGTTAGACTTGCGAAAAAGGATAACATGAGCTTGCCACGCAGCAGTCGGTGAGCGCGGTGCATTTAATACGTAAGTATCCAAACTTTTTGAAAAAAGCAAGTATTCAATACGTATTTAACTGTTTGGGGTGTAAGGGTTGTCTATTAACATCTAAGACTTGAGACATTCAAGCCAACCTCACCTGCACGTGGTGCACCCTGCTGAATAACGAACGAGGCAATGGCGAACGCGGGGAGGTAGGGTTTTACAGTCTGACCGGGTCGCAACCACCATGTATATGGCGAAAAAGCCCGTCATAGTGATTCGCTTTTGCGGGTCGCGTTTCGGGATCAGCCTGTGCATATCCAACTTTTCGCAGGCCGGCATGAATAGTCGCCATTGTTTTTGGACTGTACTGTGCTTACCATCAGGCACAGTGCAATCATTTAGCCGTGTTAGTATAAAAAAAAACTTTTTTGTAATAGTACGGTATAACTTCACGATTAAGGCACTCTATTCGTGCGAAGCCGAACAGATAGCTACTTCATTGTCAATTGTGGTACCACTATTTCCAATGAAATAGAACTTTTGTGACCGAGTGTCCATACCTCAATCAAGCTATATGTAAATGGATGCAGGAGATATTTTTTCGTTAGTTTATTGTTAGTAATAGAATACGAACGCTCTGTTATTGACACAGCTCTTTAAGAGATTACGTATCAACTCGCATCGCAACGCAGCATCATTCTTTTACCATTACGCCTTACGTTAGTTCGAATATTATATAAGCAGAATTTATTCGTTTCTGACAAGCCACTACACCTTGTCAGGAAATGTGAGCACAGCTCTTATCCTCTTACGCTCAATCAGTTCCTATGCTTACGTAGGTAAGTATTGGCATGTTTTATACAAAGTCTCCTGTAATCTCTGTATCTAATTCATATTTTGGCAAAACAAACGGCACGAAAACGCACACATACGTAAAGTAATATTGTAACGACATAGTGTCTTAGATAAAATGTGGGAGTAAGATGGCATATTCTCAATGTTGGTGGTGAAAAATAAATAATAATATGTTGCTTAGATATGGGCGGATTGATGGGAAGCCATCAAAAGTAAGCTAATTAGCCAAGCTTTATCAAGGCGTTGTCGAAGCTCTTATGACGTATTTACAGCTTCTTAGATATAATATCATTGATAGCAAGCGTTTTCACAACCTTAAAAAATATGCGAAACATAAATATATCAGACGTCCGCCATTCAGACGACTCGCCCCTTATACCCCATGTCTCTAAAAGTAAGCAACGCTCAGAATCCCACCCCCCTTCAGTGCACATGAACGATACCCAATTGATAGTTCGACGGTGAAATACAGTCTTATATAGTTTATATTACATACACAAGTTTTACATTTCAAACTGAGCTAAATTCAATTTTATGGGGTGTTGTTGTTTAAGGTGTTAAATCATGAAGACAGTCAGTTGCCATAGCGACCGTGTTTTATTTTTATAAAATCGATAAAAATTACCTGTCGTCATAATATAACCTTAATTATTGAAACGATGAACTCCTTGTCATACGGTAGACGTTAATGACGACTGTAGCCGAGTATACACGATTCGATGACACCCACCCAAGCGCGCTTGATATCCAGTCCAGACGAGTAAGCCCGATGAAGCGTCACGCTTATAAACGTCAAAGCTACCACCGGTTTGGACAAACAACCCAATCATCGAGAAGAACCGACAAGAAATCGATCAAACCAGATCATCTATACTAATATAATTTAGAGGTAAAGTTTATGAGGTTGTAGGATGTAACCTCAGGAACTACTTACTGGTCAGATTTCAAAAATTCTTTCAGTGTTAGACAGCTCATTTATCGAAAAAGGCTATAGGCTATAGCTATAGATATATATATCATCAAGACCAATAGAAAGAAAAGTTGTAGACCTTGATAATGCCTACAAAAAATTCAGCGACAGTATATGTCTAACTTTTATATTTAAGTCACAGAAAGTAGTTTTTTATAACTTTTTATAGCTAATGTTATATATTTTAACAAAACATAGATACTTACATTCGTTTTAGTAGATACAGTGGATGTATAGAGAGATTAGCGTCATTTCCAGACGTCATCGTTGTTCACATATTGATCTAACCTATAATAAGCCTTTAGACGTTAAAATCCGCTTGACATCGTGTTTGAACACTTTGAACTCACTATCCGGTAAATCGGTAACGTGCTTTGAAACTATCTCATAAAACTTAACACTATTACCGAAAAAACTGTTTTTGGTCTTAGTGACACTGATACATGGAATGACGAATTTGTTAGTGTTTTAGTGTTTTTAGTATTTACTAAATTCTCTTAGGTTTTTTACTAAATCGATCTTACCTAAGTTTTCGCGGATATGCATTAAATTATGAAGAATATATTGAGAGGACAGAATTAAGATACCGAATTCCTGAAACTTAGTCTTTAATGATTTGCGACGCCTCATCTTATAAATATCTCGAATTGTCCGTTTCTGTAATTGGAACATGGTGACCACCTCAGCTGCTGTCCGCCATCATTGTTAGATGCGCATAAAGAAGTTTACTGCTTAAAATATAAAAATTAAACAAGAACTTAAATCTACAGTCATGCATGTAACCATGCGTGCAACCTGTCTATCAGCTACGCACGCTGTACTACAGACGACTTGTATATATAATGCTTGATAAACATACAAGCGGACAGACTGTACCCAGTTTCGCCGCCGATCTCGCCTTTTGTTTGAATTGTTTTGTTTTACATCGCGTAACAGCGCGTGTGTGTTGTGGTTAAAGTTACATTTTAGTTATTTGTACAAATGTCCCCTGTACTGACGCTACACCTGAATAATTAGGAATAGGTATATCAGGGGTTAACGTTATAAAGTTAACGGTAATTAATACTTTGTTTAATAAAAAGAAAAGTAATAAATGGGCATGGCTTTCTCCTGACAAGAAAACAAGAAACGAAATCGATTTTATATTATCAAATACGCCACTAAACAATTTTTAGAATAGGAAAAATTTTCGAATGGGGTTTTTGGGGGGATCTTTGGCACTACATTGTGTAACGTTGGTGGTGCTTTATGTAATATAGTTTTGTTATTGTGCATAAGTGAAGTGTATCGGAAATAATACCATGGAGCATGGATTCTGACTTTTTTTTTACATGGGGAAATCCTACTGGATAAACCACCCTCCCGGGGGAGAGAGTGGGTTATGTCCGACTCGCACGAACTAAAACTCCATGGGTGCCCGCAGCCGCCATGATGGAGGACAAGGGATAACGAAAACTTGCCACAAAAACTCCCAGGAAAGTTCTAACACAATGGTGGCCATTTTGTTAGTTTATTGAAATTATATCAAGAAACTTGTAATATCGTAACTCACTTGACAATGGCAGTAACAGTTTACTAGAAGACTGGTTGCAACTTATAAGTTATTGGTCACGCCGTACTTAATTCTTCTTCTTCTATTTTATTTTTGGCAACCAGTCTTCTAGTAAACTGTTACTGCCATTGTCAAGTGAGTTACGATATTACATAAGTACGGCGTGACCAATAACTTATAAGTTAATGTACAAACTCATCATCTGACTCAACTCATGATCCAGACGGATGATTCAATTCATGTATATTTACTGTCTACGCACAAATAAAGTTTAGATGAATCAGTGACATTTCACTCAGACGCTAAGTCTAAAGAAGCAAGATCAAATTTAATAATAAACATGAATTTTATATTAAACATGTTATTACTACTAATTACTGCCCGCGTCTTCATTCGCATTAAGATCTAACCTATCTCTCGGAAGCACAATTTTTTTAATGAATCGTACTCTATGTCGTTTTATGTAGGTACGCCTTACTACATATATACAAGTTTAGACGTGACAGTGTAAGAAACAAACCCATTTTCGTGTTTTTTACTAGTATAATTTGTTAGGATAAGGATTGTTAGAAACATATTACTTTCATGAGTACGACTAGGGAAATTTACGCGGTTTCGAAAGTGACCGTTTTACAAAGTTTAAAGGTAAATATATTGATTATATTTTGCTACTTTTAATCACTTTATGTACTGGTGAAAACCGCACGACAATCCGTTCGGTAGATTTTGAGTTTATTGCAAACAGACGGTCTGTAACGTGGCAGAGAACTTTCTTTTATAATATGTAGTGATTAAACGTTGTCGGTGTTATTACAAAAAAGTTAAATACGTATTGAATACTTGTTTTAAAAAAGTTTGGGTACTTACGTATTAAATGCACCGCGATAGCCGAACTTTGCTCTTTTATCTTGCTTTGGTAAGGTTAGGTTCGACGCGCGAAAAAGGATAACGAAAACTTGCCTCCGCAGCTGTCGGCGGGCGTGAAAAAAATTGTTGCAGGTGTTTAGGAATAAGTAATAGAACACATTCCAATCATTTTTAGTAACGTCTGTCTGTCTGTTTGTTTGAACACGCGTCATTGTTAAAATGCTGCATTCATGAAGGAACTTCTTCAAGAAAATGATAACGCATGTCTTCGAGTAATATTTAGTAGGTATTTATTTTATTAACACCAATTCGGTCTATCAAATGTTATTCTACTTTTAATAACGACGCGACTTAAGTACGAGAGAAAAGTAGATAGTAGTTTGACCAGAATACATTCAAATGATTTTATTAATCACTGTTTTGGACATAAAGTTTCACGCGGACGAAGTCGCGGTCTTATCTAGTATACAATAAATCTCAAATTACCAAAAAATGGATCGTTTACCGATACTACACTTACCATTACCCTTAGACATTAACTGTGTTATTACAAAAACGTTAAATACGTATTGAATACTTGCTTTCAAAAAGTTTGGGTACTTACTCGTACGTATTAAAGGCACCGCGCTCGCCGAACGTGCGACATCTTGCTCCTTTATCTCTGTTTGGTTAGGTTAGACTTGCGAAAAAGGATAACATGAGCTTGCCACGCAGCAGTCGGTGAGCGCGGTGCATTTAATACGTAAGTATCCAAACTTTTTGAAAAAAGCAAGTATTCAATACGTATTTAACTGTTTGGGGTGTAAGGGTTGTCTATTAACATCTAAGACTTGAGACATTCAAGCCAACCTCACCTGCACGTGGTGCACCCTGCTGAATAACGAACGAGGCAATGGCGAACGCGGGGAGGTAGGGTTTTACAGTCTGACCGGGTCGCAACCACCATGTATATGGCGAAAAAGCCCGTCATAGTGATTCGCTTTTGCGGGTCGCGTTTCGGGATCAGCCTGTGCATATCCAACTTTTCGCAGGCCGGCATGAATAGTCGCCATTGTTTTTGGACTGTACTGTGCTTACCATCAGGCACAGTGCAATCATTTAGCCGTGTTAGTATAAAAAAAAACTTTTTTGTAATAGTACGGTATAACTTCACGATTAAGGCACTCTATTCGTGCGAAGCCGAACAGATAGCTACTTCATTGTCAATTGTGGTACCACTATTTCCAATGAAATAGAACTTTTGTGACCGAGTGTCCATACCTCAATCAAGCTATATGTAAATGGATGCAGGAGATATTTTTTCGTTAGTTTATTGTTAGTAATAGAATACGAACGCTCTGTTATTGACACAGCTCTTTAAGAGATTACGTATCAACTCGCATCGCAACGCAGCATCATTCTTTTACCATTACGCCTTACGTTAGTTCGAATATTATATAAGCAGAATTTATTCGTTTCTGACAAGCCACTACACCTTGTCAGGAAATGTGAGCACAGCTCTTATCCTCTTACGCTCAATCAGTTCCTATGCTTACGTAGGTAAGTATTGGCATGTTTTATACAAAGTCTCCTGTAATCTCTGTATCTAATTCATATTTTGGCAAAACAAACGGCACGAAAACGCACACATACGTAAAGTAATATTGTAACGACATAGTGTCTTAGATAAAATGTGGGAGTAAGATGGCATATTCTCAATGTTGGTGGTGAAAAATAAATAATAATATGTTGCTTAGATATGGGCGGATTGATGGGAAGCCATCAAAAGTAAGCTAATTAGCCAAGCTTTATCAAGGCGTTGTCGAAGCTCTTATGACGTATTTACAGCTTCTTAGATATAATATCATTGATAGCAAGCGTTTTCACAACCTTAAAAAATATGCGAAACATAAATATATCAGACGTCCGCCATTCAGACGACTCGCCCCTTATACCCCATGTCTCTAAAAGTAAGCAACGCTCAGAATCCCACCCCCCTTCAGTGCACATGAACGATACCCAATTGATAGTTCGACGGTGAAATACAGTCTTATATAGTTTATATTACATACACAAGTTTTACATTTCAAACTGAGCTAAATTCAATTTTATGGGGTGTTGTTGTTTAAGGTGTTAAATCATGAAGACAGTCAGTTGCCATAGCGACCGTGTTTTATTTTTATAAAATCGATAAAAATTACCTGTCGTCATAATATAACCTTAATTATTGAAACGATGAACTCCTTGTCATACGGTAGACGTTAATGACGACTGTAGCCGAGTATACACGATTCGATGACACCCACCCAAGCGCGCTTGATATCCAGTCCAGACGAGTAAGCCCGATGAAGCGTCACGCTTATAAACGTCAAAGCTACCACCGGTTTGGACAAACAACCCAATCATCGAGAAGAACCGACAAGAAATCGATCAAACCAGATCATCTATACTAATATAATTTAGAGGTAAAGTTTATGAGGTTGTAGGATGTAACCTCAGGAACTACTTACTGGTCAGATTTCAAAAATTCTTTCAGTGTTAGACAGCTCATTTATCGAAAAAGGCTATAGGCTATAGCTATAGATATATATATCATCAAGACCAATAGAAAGAAAAGTTGTAGACCTTGATAATGCCTACAAAAAATTCAGCGACAGTATATGTCTAACTTTTATATTTAAGTCACAGAAAGTAGTTTTTTATAACTTTTTATAGCTAATGTTATATATTTTAACAAAACATAGATACTTACATTCGTTTTAGTAGATACAGTGGATGTATAGAGAGATTAGCGTCATTTCCAGACGTCATCGTTGTTCACATATTGATCTAACCTATAATAAGCCTTTAGACGTTAAAATCCGCTTGACATCGTGTTTGAACACTTTGAACTCACTATCCGGTAAATCGGTAACGTGCTTTGAAACTATCTCATAAAACTTAACACTATTACCGAAAAAACTGTTTTTGGTCTTAGTGACACTGATACATGGAATGACGAATTTGTTAGTGTTTTAGTGTTTTTAGTATTTACTAAATTCTCTTAGGTTTTTTACTAAATCGATCTTACCTAAGTTTTCGCGGATATGCATTAAATTATGAAGAATATATTGAGAGGACAGAATTAAGATACCGAATTCCTGAAACTTAGTCTTTAATGATTTGCGACGCCTCATCTTATAAATATCTCGAATTGTCCGTTTCTGTAATTGGAACATGGTGACCACCTCAGCTGCTGTCCGCCATCATTGTTAGATGCGCATAAAGAAGTTTACTGCTTAAAATATAAAAATTAAACAAGAACTTAAATCTACAGTCATGCATGTAACCATGCGTGCAACCTGTCTATCAGCTACGCACGCTGTACTACAGACGACTTGTATATATAATGCTTGATAAACATACAAGCGGACAGACTGTACCCAGTTTCGCCGCCGATCTCGCCTTTTGTTTGAATTGTTTTGTTTTACATCGCGTAACAGCGCGTGTGTGTTGTGGTTAAAGTTACATTTTAGTTATTTGTACAAATGTCCCCTGTACTGACGCTACACCTGAATAATTAGGAATAGGTATATCAGGGGTTAACGTTATAAAGTTAACGGTAATTAATACTTTGTTTAATAAAAAGAAAAGTAATAAATGGGCATGGCTTTCTCCTGACAAGAAAACAAGAAACGAAATCGATTTTATATTATCAAATACGCCACGTTTATTTACTAATTTTGAAACTATAGTCACCGCTTTTCCGACAGACCATAAAATGCTAAGAGGTAGCGTCGAATTAAAATCAATAAAACTAAACAGAAGAAGTTTTGTAAGCGTAAATAATCCACTGAAAACTATAGACGAGCGGTCACAGTACCTACTAAACATAAAAAGCGCTGAGTATAAACTGCATGGAAACGAAAAATCAGATGTAAATACCTATTACACTCAATTACAAAATACAATTAAAACATGCTTACAAAAACAAAGTGATAAAAAGAAAATAAAAAGACCAACTATTTTCACTGACAAAACACGAACTCTGATTAAGCACAGAAATCGACTACTTCACAAAAAAAATCTCAGTTACAATGAAAAAACAGAATTAACAAAGCTATTTAGGCTTACTAATAAAGAAATTAAGAAAAATTACAAAGACCACAGATAATCTATTTTTACTAAACATTTGCAGTCGTCTGGCAGTCTAAAGAAAGCTTTAAAGGAACTAAACACTGAAAAACAATGGATTTCATCACTACATTCAAATACTTCCAAACACCAGACACGTTTGGAAATAATTAAGACGGCCACAAACTTCTACAAACAACTCTATAGCAATTCTGAAAATAAGAACCTTCGAGATATGAAAATTTTACTTATACCGAGCCAAAACGAAGAGATCGAACTATTTAAAGAGATCGATATACTACAAAAACTAGAGAAACTGAAAGACGATAAAAGTTCTGGCACGGATGGAATATCAAACGAGGCCATCAAACTAGCCAAAGCCGTGATTCTTAGACCCTTAACTATATTGTTTAATAAAATCCTCAATGACGAAAAAGTCCCACATGCGTGGACAGAGTCAGAAATAATACTCTTATATAAGAAAGGTAATCCAAACGACGTTGGAAATTACAGACCAATAAGTTTAATATCTTGCTTATATAAGCTCTTCGCCACCTGCTTATTAGACAGAATCAACAACAATATAGAAAACCATCAACCAAAAGAACAAGCGGGCTACAGGAAATCATTTAGTACCATTGATCATATTCAAGTTTTAGAGCAAATAATTGAAAAGTATTACGAATTTCGAAGACCACTATATTTGGCTTTCATTGACTATAAAAAGGCATTTGACACCATATCACACAATAGTATCTGGGAAGCTCTTTCCCACCAAAATGTAAACAGCAAATATATTAGAATAATAAAGAATATATATTCAAATAGTACAAGCAAAATCAGATTACAGAGCTGTGGTCAAAAAATAAAAATGAACAGAGGAGTCAAGCAAGGCGATCCACTCGCACCAAAGTTGTTCATATCAGTTCTTCAAAACATCATGAAAGATCTGCCCTGGGAAAATAAAGGACTAAAAATAAACACAAAACGCCTTTGTCACCTGCGATTTGCTGATGATATCGTACTTTTTTCGGAAGACCCTTTAGAACTGCAAACGATGATGGCAGAACTCAACGAGGTTAGCTCGACTATAGGCCTAGAAATGAACATCCTAAAAACATAAGTAATGACCAATCACTATAAAACACCAATCTATATAAACAGCCTACAATTAGAATACGTACAAGAATACATTTACTTAGGCAAACAAGTATCCTTCCGTAAAGAAAATAATTTTGAAGAACTAGACAGACGAATCGCAATAACTTGGAAAAAATTCTGGGCTTACAAAGATGTTCTGAGGTCAGATATAAATCTAAAACTAAAGAAGAAAGTAAAGGATACATGTATCTTACCTTGTCTCACGTATGGATGCCAAACGTGGATATTCGACTCAAAAATAAATAGGAAGCTGACATCATGCCAAAGAGCATTAGAACGCAGCTTACTGCAAATAAAACTAAAAGACAGAATTCGGCACAAAAAAATAAGAGGGAAAACCAAAGTAATAGATGCTCTATACTTCGCTCGCAGCTTAAAATGGAGATGGGCAGGACATGTGGCTCGTATCCCAGATAACAGATGGACAAAAACTGTAACTCTGTGGAACGGACCTCACGGATATAGAAGTAGAGGAAGGCCAAAAGCTCGATGGAGAGACGAACTAAAATCTATAGCTGGTAGGAGCTGGATAGACACTGCAAGGAGTCGCGACACTTGGCTTTCTTTGGAGGAGGCCTTTACCCGAAAAGGGGTCCAAGAAAATTAATGACAAAAAGAAATTGTATTAAAAAAAATGTAACAATGTAGTGGAATAAACAGGCTTTTTTATTTTTATTTTATTTATTTATTTTATATCAGGGGAAGTTTGAATAGAGAATGTGTGCGAACAATGATAGGTATTGTATTTAAAAAAATGTAACAATGTAGTGGAATAAACAGGCTTTTTTATTTTTATTTTATTTATTTATTTTATATCAGGGGAAGTTTGAATAGAGAATGTGTGCGAACAATGATAGGTGTATTAAAAATGCAGATACAGATATAATTTTTGAAGTAAAAACTTCTTTAGGCGCGTTGAACGGTTTTTTTTTTTGGCAGGAGATAAACTTATGATTTCGTGACATGCTAGAAAGCGTGACCAACCTGGTTGCGCTTGAGCGGTTTCCACCAGACAAGTGACGTGTCGCGTAGCGGCCTGTGTCCATTTAGTATTTATATTGAGATTATGCAACCCATCATATGTTTGATGAATTCATGAACTGTATAAAAATGTATGTAATTATTGTTCGGAGTGCCAATAGATGTGAAAACCAGACCAGTGTTAATAGTTTCTCAATGGGTATATACATTATGACATTTAAATAATTCAGAATATAATTAATTTTAAAATTCATAAGAGAACAGAGTTATTGCATTGTTTTGAGTTTTCTTTTCCATTCCCAAGTTCTACATCAACTTAGTGAAGCCATATTACCTAATGCCAAGTTCAATATAATCCAAAAGCGATAATAACTACCCACATATCTATAATCATAAATAGCTGACTTTTATGCAAAAAAATGTATATATTTTACTTACAATCTTTCTTTGTAAACAATGTTATCCGTTTACTTCCCTTTTCCTACGCATGCATACCACACTGCTTGCTCCACTTCTCCATGACAAGATAACGTACATAAGTGAACACGTAATAATTTTAGTTTATTAAAACATCAATAACAGAAAGTGTTAAGAAAAATAATGTTAGAACAAATATAATTGCAAAATATAATTTAAATAAACTGAATGTCGGCAAGCAAACAAACAAACATAAAAGCAAACCTTCGAGTGAATTTGCTAAAAAGCTATATGAAATGAGTGACAGACGACTGTATAAAAGAAGATGTACGAAAGGCTTTAACGCTACTATAATTAGGTTATGATTATATGACTACAGTCAAAAGCCCCTGAATAATAATAAAAAAAACTAAAATATGATAATTTCTTTTGTAGACAAGGACCAAGTTTCTAATAAACAAAACTAACAAACACGATCCAGCGTTCCAGTGGATTCGAGAATGTTTATATTCACAATTCGACTCGGTAGGTGTCGTTGCGGTGTGATTCTAGGATATTATTTTTATTATGAAGGCAGGACAACGTCTGCCGGGCCCGGTGGTATTGAGTATTGAACGAGTCAACGCATACACCGCTACATACGCGGTGTACTTAAAATTAGATGTACAAACAAAACTACGGAAGTTCAAACAATGTACTTTGATATTCCCATTTTACCCACTAAACCGGTTAATCTTTGTATTATGAACACACATAAAGAACTCGATAGTATTTACCCACGCCAAAGTGGTTTCTCCGACAACCGCCGAATCTTCATAACGTGTTTATATATTTCAATAAGCATATATATAACATATTTTTCTACATATTGTTGGTATTATTATATGATGCAAAAAAAAAGTGTTTGTGTACTTATGTACACGCGTTAGAAGTTATACTTTTTTGGCGTAACAAGATAAAAATCTTTTCAAAAATTTTATTTTTCGCCTTATTCTACTTTTGTAGAAAAAACGACACTAACAATAGAAAAAAGGTATTGCAAGTTTTAATACAAAGAAAAACAAACAACAAATACAAAGAAACAAAATGTTGACTATAGCTAACTTCAGGGTGTCGGTTTTTCGTGACGGAGTGCGCGCTTGATAGATTATTAGAAAAAAACAAGTAATAAAAACAATAATTACTCAAAAAATGTGGCGAAGACCAAGACCATCTATGTTTAGGTTAAACTGGAAATCTTTCTGTTAAATTATAATGGTTTTTTATTCGAACAATTATACTGTCTTTAATATAGGAAATAACTTGGTAAATAACGAATAATATGTATAAACTGGTTTGTAGAAATGATCAGTAAGGATTTATCAAACGTATTTGTAGTACTTATATTCAAAAAACATTACTTTTCAGTGTACCCGAGTGACGTCAGTTACACTGTCTTTACAAAGTCAAATAACTTGGTAAATAACGAATAATATGTATAAGTAAGGATTTAAACAAACGTATTTGTAAAACTTATATTCAAAAGCATTACTTTTCAATGTACCCGAGTGACGTCAGTTACACCGTCTTTAAAATGGCAAATAACTTGGTAAATGACGATTAACATGTATAAATTGTTTTGTAAAAATGATCACTAAGGTTTTCAACATAATATGTTGAAAATATAATATATATTATATATTATATATTAGCAAAACCGCTATTCAACGAGCATTAGTTTTCATTTTACAAAAAAACATGACGAATGACGTCACTTACTCGGCACTATAAAAACGCTGCCGCCCGGGTAGCTGGATTCTGGTCCGATCCCTCGGCGTGGAGCCCTTGAGTACGCTGCTCGCGCGATACAGTGACACAAAATCTTACATCACTGCGACAACATTACACATATCACCTCCACACACGTGTACGCATACACAGGCAAGTGGAAGGATTTTATTTTTTTCCCTTATCAAACTGCATTAGTTTTAGAATATTATCCGACGCAAAATACACATAAGAGTTATTGAGACACGCATGCCTGGTACACATGTATGTTTTAATAACTTACATCTGTATGAATAGTTAGCTTAACTTAGATTAGCTAAGATAGATCGCGAATTGCATGTACAACAGCCAAGCCGAGGTGTGCCGTGCACCCTTGAACTAGTTGCCCAAATGAAATCGGCTGAGTGCCTTAAGCGCTCGCCTTAGTAGTCCGGTGAAGCTGTTGAGGCCTCCAAAAAGGCCAATAGGGGAGTCAGTTCGAGAAAAAAAAAAGTAGCTTGTTTGTTCTCCAACTATCGTTCGTGCGGAGCTCTGGTGTAAAGGAAGAAATAACAAAGCTAAGTAAAATATTATAACTTAATTTGTTTGTCGTGGTTAATATGTATTTTTCCATGAATTTGATCACTTGTTATATTTATTATTTTATGGATGTTTTGTGAAAATATGTCACGAAAAGAATAAACCAGATCGAGTTTCTTGCCAGTTCTTCTCGATGACAGGGTTTTCCGGACCGGTGGTAGTTTTGACTGATTTGAATAAAGTATTAATGTCAAAATGTCAAATTCAAAATGAATTTGATTTGAAAGTTAATATAAAAATAATCTTAACGCTTAAATACCTGAAGTTTCAAATTTGATACCCCCAATGCGATTTATAACCCTGGTATCAAATTTGAAACTTCAGGTATTTAAGCGTTAAGATTATTTTTATATTAACTTTCAAATCAAATTCATTTTGGGTACTTTTAATGATAATTATTTCAATAAAATATATCTACTAAGGCAAAGCTTAAGTTAAAAAAGGTTCTTCAAATAGATTTCAGTTTTGTATTATTTATATTTGGCTTTTGGATGAACAGTATGACGACCACTCAACTAAGTCACCATCGCTTGAAAAGCGAAACAAGTTTATTTACGATTTCGAAATTAAGGTCTAGTGAAACAATTAAACACATTTGTTTGCATACACATTTATTTATTGCTTTTTCCATATGATTCCTCAAAATTAGCAAAAAATAATATTTTGTACTAACAGTACCACACCACATCTACTCTAGATATAAATAAATCACACATATGAGACAAAGTGTATATACATAACTCAAGATATTTGAGAAATTAAATTTTATTTTTAAATCAGTTGGTACATTTAAACTTTTGTGGCATATAAATTTTTCTTTTTTTCTAATCACGCGTTTGAATATTAAAAACTTTTACACACAATCTATATAATGTGTACATATATAAATTAGGTGCATAAACCAATACCTGATTT